>JAUMHQ010000078.1:5707395-5733839 GCA_032361165.1 Enteromius paludinosus | reverse complement strand
TATGTTATGTCCATGTACTGAACTGTTATTATTCAACCATGCCAAGCTAAATTCAGTTTTCCATTCTATGGCACCTTAAACACTCTGTCCAAGTGAGGCATAATAAAATGTTAAATGTGATTTATGCTTTAATCAGCAATGATATCCTTGTTAATGTTTAAGCAGAGTTGAGCTTGGCAGCCTCGTACAATGTCAAATCTGCACAAAACTGTATATTAAACACTGTATATATTTTGATATACTGTTGTGTTACGCAGCGACAATCGTTTATTTCTAATGAGAGCAACACAAGCCATCAAGACCACACACACTGGATCGACTTATATTTGCTGTCAGAGAACTTTGTTTCATCTAAAATACCATAGGAACTGTAATAAGTTACTATAGTAAACTGCTGTAAATCATTTTCATAAGGGCAGCGGAGAGGAAAAAACAACCTAAAGCTATAACATTCTACTGAGCTGTTGCTGAACATGGCCTGCCTGTAATTCTGTGGCTCACCATAATTGCAGAAAAGCGCTTCATTACTGTACGCCTCTAGAGCCGACCACATCATTAATAATGTGGCTCATTTGCCCTTCCCTGCTTCCCATTCAAGCTTGTTTGTACACAACACACTCCTACTCTAAGTACACTCATTAGGTCTATTTTAGAGCTGGGGATCCAATGGGGCAACAGAGAGAAGCCGGTTCGGTTTTGTAGCCACATCCTCAGAGGCTTTACTGCCGACACGACCGCAGCGAGCTAGCTGCAATTGCTTCTTTTTTGGCCGGGTGTTGGATTTGACCACACACCACCAATGCGCTTTCTCTCTAATGAAGCTGACAGAACATGGTGGAACACAACCTCAATGGAGGATCACCCTGAAAGTCAATGACAGATAGAGAAGAAAAATGCCCTTGTGAAATAAAGCTGGTTAAAGGATAAATGTAGATTCTGGTTTTAAAGCCGCAGCAGAATAAGTTAAACTCACAAGTTAATATAAGTGAAGCTATCTCTGATTAATATGCGGAAACTAGCCTTAGTATAATAAATAAAATCAAGACGGGTTTACTGCAAGTTTTTGATTAAATAAACACAAAGAAGAATGACATTAATAATTGCATGTATATTATTCACCAATATAAAAACCAAACACAACACAAATTGCTAAGTAACTTCACTTAAATTAAAACGTAGGAAAAAATATATATGTATGTATATAAAATATATATATATATATATATATTGCAACACACAATAACACTTTTTTTCTTTTTCTTTTTTTGATCCTCATTAAAGGCTAAATTTCTTTATGTATTTATATTTATCTATCATACTACATTATTTATGAGATGTTACATTTAAAATGTATTTCAGTTTTGAGTCTTCTGTGTCACCGAATGCTTCAGGAATCTAATATGCTGATTTGGTGATTAAGGAACATTTCTTAATATCACCAGTGTTGAAAACTGTTGTGCTACTTAATATGTTAGTGGAAACTGCGATGCATTATTCTGTGATGAATAGAAAGTAAAAAATAAATTAATTCATTTAAAATTGGAAAAAAAGTCTATAATTTTATGTCAATTTAATGCAATTTAAAGTTGTTGTTTTTTTCTGACCACAAACTAGAAAACCGATAACCTGATTTCGCCAAGTGCAAGCTGTGTAAACATATTTGAACAAACAGTTTACAGTTTTTGTGAAGTTTAGGCTTACAATCAGTGTTTGGTGCTTGTACATCAGTGTCAGTCATCTATAATTTCCTCTGAATTTAAGCATTACTCATGGGTAAGGGTAGGTTTAGGTGTAGAGATATGGTCAAGACTATATTTTTGCATTAAAATGTTGTCCCAGGGTCAATAAAGTCAGGACAAGCCTAGCGTACATTAGTCTGAACAGTAATATCGTGAGCTGGAGCTTAACAGTACATGCTTGGAAACAAGTCATTATTTCATTCATTAACTGGTGCCTCTTAGAAGCAGAAAAACTACCCAAAACAGCTTTGAGTACAGTACAATATCACAGTTCCCAGAAATTTGATGTCGTTTGCCAATTTTTCAATGTCTCACATAAAAGAGTGACTGAATGCTTTAACAATTTCCTCAGGCAGTAAATATAACTTTGGTGTGGAAAAATGAACATGAAAGACAAAACAAAAGCAAAAAACACTTTCATTCCAAGGCCTGAGAACTGCTATGAATTCTAAAAAGAACTCAAAGAGCAAGGCCGTGTGAATCACAGCAAAGCGCCAGTCATGAGATGAAAACACAGCAGACGCTTTCTTTGTCAGCCTTAAGCATGCTGGCTCTTCTTTCAATATACTGTCTAATTGAACACAAATATTGGTTGTTTAGCCAGAGAAGAGGCCCCATGCTGCTCTTAGCAAGCGTCGAGGCCCAGGTTTCAAATAGCCACATTTTCCGAACACTAGTGTCAACTTCAAAGCGGACACACAAAGCTGATGCTCAAGCACGCTGTCACTAACGTGAACCAGACGTAGCATTGAGTTTCCTCCAGAAATCCCTTATTCAATACTTTCACTGTGATCTTTTCTTCACCATATACTTTAAAAAGGTTCAGAGCACTTGATGATTGGTTGCGTTTTGCTATTTAAGGATAAAAATCCAGCACCTCAGTTTCCCCTGTATGTAAACATTTTGAGGTAATGATCTGCCTAACTGACAAAGAAGCAGTCAGGTGCTGAGATAACATCCGTACCACTAGTAATATTGCGATAATGTATTAGGACACACAGCACTGGGTCGCCTTTCACTGTTTACTGCTGATAGGCATCAAGAGAAAGTCTCTAGAAGTGGCGACAGAAATGACATGTTTATGTAGCAGTTCTTGAGTGCAACCCTTAAAGCATAAATCATGATGTCAAGACATATAGAGGAGGCTGGGGCCCGCATTGCTGAGGAAATCAGCTAGGTATACGTGCCCTGGAGTTCCAACACGAGCGTTGATACTTCCGATAACGGGACTGAAGAAAAACAAAAACTAAAAACTCAGGGTTTCCAATTACAAAGTTGGAAAAAAACACCAAGACAGTTTAATTCAGGTCGGTTATTAGGATTTTTTTTCACTTTTTGCACAGCAACAGAGATGCATCCAAACTCTCAGTGGAAAGACTTCCCATGCTTACCGTAATTGTCCATGGAGTCCCAGCCCTTCCATCGTCTGTTCCAGTCTGAACCCACACCACTCAATAGGGAATCTTCTCCCTCATAACTGAGGTCCTCTTCGTTCTCCTCCAGACTGCCTTGCCCAGGACCTTCTTGACTGGAATCATGGTATTCCCAGAACAGCGGCCAGAAGAGCTTTTTATGGCCTGGCCACTCTTCTGAGCTCAAAGACCAGTCATTCCTGCTCTCCTTGGCGAGGTCCATCTCAATCTCCATCTGTGGGTTGTCCACAACCTCAATGGTAACCTAGTAGAGAAACACCGTACAAGTTGGCTTGTTGACCTTGGTGTTGGCTGGGTTTTGGAACATGATAACCAGTTCAAGATGAAAAAGCAACCCAAACAAGCCTGGCCAGGTCTAACTAGCCAAGTTCAACCTTCTAGTCAAGCTTTAAAAACAAAACGACAGTACTGTATATGTTTAACTGAACACTCAACATATTGGGGTTAATTGCAAAGACATTTAAAAGGTAACGTCCACACCCCCCAGAGTGCTGTGCTTTGTTAGAGCCGTGCATGTTGAGTATGTACAAAAGAGATTCAAAGTTTTCTCTATTCTCCTGTTTGTTTATTTCAAAGGATGTTTTGAGGTGACAGATTTGTTCTCTGCATGCTTGAGCTTGTAGTGCCCGAGTCAGGCAGACCTGAAAACGATAGTAAGTGTTCCAGCAGGCAGAGACAAAGAACTGGTTGTTTATTTCCCCTACAGCGTAACAATCTGATGGCTGCTGCAGCTGTTTATAAAGGCATGGAGCAGTTTAGAGCGGGTGATTACGCTACTGTAACTGCACTGTTTACAACAGTCGGCCTCCACCTCCTCCTTGAACTAATCACGACTGTATTCTATGTCCAAAGAACACAAAACGTCACTTCTGAAGAAGAAAAAGATCCAAGGTTTAGATGACTGGAGGTCAAATAAAAAGGCAAATTTAAGTTTAATGGCAACACAGACATTTAAGAAATCTCAGCTGCATTTCTTTGTCAAGGTCTTATCATATTTGTTGCCACTAGGAAGGAGTCATGGAAAAAGAAGATAACACGAGATATACCAAAAATGTAAAAAAGTGTTCAGAACAAACTGACGTCTTAAAATCATAACGTTCACTACATTACCTGCTAAAGGCAGTAACTCATACATTTACATTGGCAGCAACCATATTGGAGACACATTAAAACAAAATAGCTTTTTCTAAATAGTACAGAAAATGGATCCATCCCACTTGGAAGACTCTTGATTTTTCCCTATTATAACAGTCAATTTGCTTACCAGGGATCTCCTGTGTATTTTTTCCCTGAAGTCTAACTTCGTTTCCTCTCAAGTCCACTTGCACACATAAACTTCATAACGGTACTAAAAATATAAAAATCCCTTCTTTACCGGTGTTGTAAAAACATTTAAAGATTGGGATCTGCTCTTGGAGGGAGCATTAAAAGTGCCTGTTAAAATAATACTATGGCCTTTCACCTTTTGGATTTTCTCGGGATTTCTTTTTTGGTACACTGTGCAGGAGTCTGAACAGCATGGCTGAAATGAGCTACACCAGAATAAAGGTCTCGCTTGGGGTAATTTAAGAGGCCTCTCTGGTTTAGAAGCAGCTGTGACATGACCGGCAACAGCGCAGAAACCTGAAGTCCCTACTGCAATCACAGCAGCAATAACAGTGAAACAATGAGTGCATAGGTTAATTACATACACCACAAACTGTTGCCAAGTAAAATCAATCCATTACCCAACTCATTATACAATGATTTAGTTCACCCTGAGGAAAGAAATGACAAGGTTTTGGGAACGGTGAGATGTTAAACATATCTGGAATAACAAACTACCCTCATAATATTAACAACTGTCTTTAGAAGAACTAATGCCAAGATATACAGATACACAATGAAAGAAACCCAAGACCCCCAAGACACAAAATGACTGATTCAGTTAATTTACCTTCTTTTCTTGTGGTCCAAGAGCCTGTAAACACTGTATTACTTCTTTAAAAGCATGTATATACAGACAGAAACATGATTCTGAAGCAATCAAAATGACTATAAGATGATATTGAGCCTGCTCTTACTTGAATGTTTGGGTTCTGGAAGCCCAGGTCTGCATTGGCAAGATCAGGAAAGTTCTTCAGGTCTAAAATGAAGTGTTCTTCCTCTTCCTGTGGAGCAGGCTTGGGAAGGACTCCCTCCGAGCGAATCTGTGACCATCTCCTCTTATGACGGCGAGGCAAAGGCGGCTCACTCCTCAGTTGGTTCTGCCTCTGAATGTCCCGCAGCGACTGTCTGACATCTTTGGAGCCACCGTGACCTCTGACCTGGGAAGTGCACACATAGTATCCTATGAAAGGAACATCTGGTGATCTAACCAGCTTTATTTAGATGAAAGCCACAGATTCCTTATGTATAAAGCCCCCAGAAAGGGCCAAAGATAAATACTTCTAAGAAATTTCGTCATGCACGTAAAAATGGTTGGAGGATCTGTCTTAGTTTAACACCATATCAAATCTATACAGCTGTGACCTAATGGCCCATATGAAAAAAGATGTCTGGGTTTCAAATAAACCCATCTGGAGTGAAATGTCTAACACATGACAGCATATCAGGTGGATTTTGGAACAGGATTAGTAGAAATCATAGCAATAATTTAAGAGCCTTCTTTTGCTTTAATGATCCAGGAAAAGCCTGTTTCCCAGACCTTTGGAAGACTGTCATTCTCTTTTAAGGTTTCGTATATACAAAAAGCGCTCTTCGAGTTCTTTGATTTCCATGCTGCGTATCTGTCAATCGATGCTTCATTGGGTTACCATTAGCAACATAACAAAACAGACAGCAGAGAAACATCAACAAGGAAGAGGAATTGCACGCTTCCTGCTCCTCATTCTTTCTCACTAAGTCTGAGACAGTCATGGCTCACTCTCTTGACAGCTGTTTGACATTACGGGTAATGCTGCGTTCAACGGATGGAGAGGGACTGTGAATTCCTGGAGGAAGACTCAGGAGTCGGGACAGTGCATGCAGGTAAATGATTACACATTAAGGGATATGTATCTCTTTCATCTGGTTTACTTTATATAGAGACATGCAGTCTGTGGCGGTACAAAGAAAGGCTTCCTGTTGTCCGCAAACGATGACAATACACTAAAGCACTTTGCAGCTTGCTACTAATCATGTCAACAAGTCTTTAAGAAGTAGGCAGAAGATAGTCACTTAAAAAAAATAAAAAAATCCAAGTGACTTCAAAGTGTTTATTTTATTAAAGCTGTGATGTTAAAAATAATTATTTTAATATCAAGAACAATTTTTTTCAAGCCACATCAGTTCCTGTAATGTCCATTGACTAATTATTACCCCCAAAATTCATGTTAAATAGTAACTTTCTAAATATATTGTATATTTATAATTTTAAATCATTTTTATGATTTATGAATTCTGTGATTTATGTGTTTATGTACAAAAAACAATGCCTGTCAATAGCCAAAGATATGTGGCCCAATGAACAGAATTTTAGAACGGTTCATGGATCATAAAAAACTGATAATTATTGATTACTATTACACAAAAACACTGTTTTCTTTTTCTTTTAAATAATATACACTAATGAATTGTGCCAAACGATGTTCAAATGTTGTAAGTAAATAGTGCAAATGTTCATGTTGTCTTTAGCTGCATGCACTCTACAACATGCAATGAGCACTAGACGAAACTCAATTTAGACTTTACATTTTGGGTCATGCTGCGCTTCAAAGAGTTCTTGTGGAGGCCCTGTCTATAAGCAACCAGAGACTTCAAAAGAACACCAACATACACAAGCATAAATCAGAAAGCAAGAGACACATATGTCCTCATCATGGCTACATAATTCTGCAAGTTTTCACTGCAACTCCCTTACGTTCAAATCTACATCTCAGATCCTCACAGATTCAGATCACCTAGGTGCATTTCAACATGTGGTATTCCTGCTCTTCTTCATCTGGAGACTCTGTTTGATGGTCCCAATGTTCCCTTCTGACGCTGCAGAGGAGAGAGGGGGAGTTGGGTCTGTCTGATCAAAGCCTCTCTCTACTGATCATGCGTGGCCTGCCTTGTCTCACTTCACTGCTTATGTCTCTCCCACACGCAAAACAGATGTCCTCTGCTCCAGACGATAAACTTCACCATTGCGCTCTAATGAAGTTCATCATTAAGGGAGGTGGGGAGGGGGATTGGAAGCTTCTTTATTTACTTGTACACAATTATTAACATCAAACGAAAAGTTTTTTCTATAAGTTTTCATTTAAGTATTTTATGATTTCCATCGAAATTTGTTCAGCACAGAGTTAGCGTTTTGATAAATGGAAAGATGTTTGTAATGTGATTATCGACTGATAAAGCGTTCTCCTGACACAAAGGCTGTTTCAAAAGCACAGCTACAAATTGATTAAAAAATGTGATAATGATTTAAAATTCAGTCGTGGCAGAAAGCTTGGTGTGCGTACAAACTCGCCAACAATGGTTCGTGCACTTCAGTGTTTCCAACTACAGTAGCACGCACGTCGCGATGATGTCAAACGCGAATAAATGACTCCTTTGAACTGATTATTTTACAAAGTCATTGAATCAGTCAGAACTGTTGAGCTATTCCCACTGAACGATGGCTAAATGTCTGATGCATATGGCACACTTATCTGGAAACACTTCAGGAGTTTTAAAGTTGTCATCGGATTGGTTAAAATATACAGGATTTCCTGGACATGTGTATGTCTCGTTCTTTAACACATTGTTGACAATGGTGAAAATAAGCACTTATGGTGAATTTTTACTAATCTGGGAAATTTTTTTTGCAATGTGACACATGCAATTTATTTCGATATCTAGGCCTATCAGTAGCCTATCAACTAAACCCTGGATTTTCAAAAGTATGTGAAATCTTAAAATTTGCTGTCCAAGAGTTTTACACATTGGTCTGTTATTGTGGTGACATTTCCACACCCCTAGTCATCAGTCTGAGGGTCTGGCTACACGAGACTAGCCAACTAGTTTACTGACTCGTTAAACTCCAGGCCATTTTACCGAAATGCCTGATTTGTTAAATCCTTTTACACAAATGACGATGTGCATCTAGGCCTACAGCACAACTACAATGTGTTGCTACTTGACATTCATGGGACTTGCATTCGTTTATTTTCTAACTGGTTTTTAATATGACAACGTGTAGGCTGATTTAACATACTGTCAACTAAGTTTTGTTGTATAACTGAAAGTACTTCTGACCTTCTGACTCTGACTCCTTATCTTAAATGTTTGCCGATTGACTGGCTGTAAAGCGTTCCATAGCAATTGCTATTTAAAATCTTTGTGCCAAATATTCTTTTCTCGTTTGAAGGATTTGTAACAGAGTGAACGTGTCAGCTAGGAATTGCACAGTTGGAGTGCAGTTGGGAACTACTGTCTGTTTTTTTTTAACAGCCGTGTGAAAACCAATGAGATGTTACCATCCACAAAATTTTCTCCGCCTGCCTGTAGTGAGTGCAATGAAGGATTTCAAGTGTTTCCTCACTTTGTGCTCCGTCCAGAGATCTTTCATACCATTCCCTTCAATCATCCTATAATCAAACCTCTGAGAAAAAGTCATGCCAAGATAAGCTCCTCACTCAGCATTGCCATTTGTATTAATCACTTTCTTCACATGGGTGAAACTGCTTACCCACCAGCTGAGACGAAAAGGATGGCTATGATTTCACACGAGTGCTACAGGTTAATAAGAGAAAAGAAATTTTAAAGAATACTTTCCTGTGCCGCAAAGCAGCTAGCAACATCTAAGTCCCTGAGCCAGAATTCCTGACTCTCCACAAAGGGGGCCAACAGAAACAGAGGAGGCAAGACAGCAAGGCCACTTGTGAGAAGAGTGACATGGTGAGGATGGAATCCTGCCCAGATCCTAGCAGAGACAATCATTGTCCTCATGCCTTTATGTTGTTCTTTCTCTATATTTTTCTTCCAGCATACCGCCATGTTGCAATCTTATTCTCTTGGCATGCCTCAACAGCATCAGTGTACCATGTGTTATCTCCTCTCCTCACAAACAGTTATTGTTATTTTATAGGACGTGCCATCTGCACGGGCACAGAGACCTAAGAGAATAAACGAATATGCCCCTGCCAAAATAGATACAACAGACACGTGGTCTGGAGAGGCTTTGAGCTGAATGAGATGGAGCCGAGGTGCAGCTACAACAAGGGCAGGGCATTAAGGCACTGAAGCTTTGAGAAGTCCCAAAGCACATGAAACATTCAGAGTCTGATTTCCCCAACACCCTCACAAAGCATTACCTCTGACCGCCTAGAAAAGAACGCAAATGGGACGCATTAGCGATGGAAAACTGAGCGGCTTGTTCATAATACAATAAAATGGATGGATTTGATTATTCCCTTCCAAAAAAGAGGGAAAAACAAGTTTTTCTTTGAGCCAAGTATTAATCACACTGTCAGAAGTCCATATTCTTTGTCAGCAAGTCATGCAGTTAAAACTATGGAAGCTCATTTCTGGTACAGTGTAAAAAAATAAAAAGATAATCGCGGCCTTCATTTGTTTCTCATTATTGTGGCTTTACTTTTGGAATCGTGACTTTATTTTATTAAGAACTTTTTCCCAAAATAACCAAAAACGTGACTTTATTTGAAAAAGCATAAACTTTGTATATTTCACAATTGCAACTGTTTCTCAATTCACAAATGTATTTCTCAACTTCATTTCTTATAACTTCTATGACTTAATTTCTCATAATTTGCAACTATTTCTTAGAATTATGACTATATCTCAAAATTGCAACTTTATTTCTTACAATTACAACATTATTTCTTAAATTTATGGCTTTACAAATTAGCTTTTCTCATAATTCTGAATTTGTTTTTTTTTGAACTGTGACTTTAAATCTGAAAGTTAGACTTTTACGTCAGGGGCGGAGTGGCAATCGGGACGGTCGGGACTTTTCCCGGTGGGCCGGCCAACGGATTTACACAGGGGATCACAAATTGCGTGGCCGCGAGGCGACGCGACCAGCCCCTGAGCTTAATAGAGTCAATTATGTTATTAAAGTCTCTACGAATAGCGTCTAAATACTCCCCTCCCCCATGGAGCAAAGCCTCTTGGGATTGGGGAATGCGTTTATCCAATGAAACGATTGCAGGTCAAGTCTTCAAAAAAAAAAGATTTAGTATTAATGTTATATTGTAATGACCCTGTAGTCGGCCCTGGGTGCATTATGGGTATTTCTTTAGAGTTTACTTATTTTTGTGTCATTTAAAGCTAAATTTAAGCAAGTTGGGGTTTTGTATTAGTTATTGTATTAGTGATGTTAAGTTAGTTTGGGTGGGTTTGGTTCATTTGCAGCCCTGTTAAATAAAAGTGTAACTGTTACCGTCATGGAGAGAGATATGTAGGGGAGGCACTTAAAGTTCATGTAAAAGTCCTCAGACTTTTTATTATTAATAAATAGGCGTAAGATAGCGCTGCCTCCTATTGGTTTATTCTGTCTATGCTCCTGCATTTAGAGTCACTCAATGTAATGCAATGTAGGGGCCAGTTGTTACGATTTTAAAAGGGGGTGGTTGGTGCGGTCAGAATTTTCCCGGTGGATTTTAGTGCCCCACTCCGCCCCTGCTTTACGTCTTAAGATTGTAACGTTATTTTTCATAACTGTGATTTAATTTAACATGATTGTATTTCTTAGAACTGAGAAAAAGGCTAAGTTGACACTGCACATCTTATATTCTAAACTTAATACTTTATCTTACGATTGGATTATTATCCAAATTTGTACTTTTTTTTTTTAAGGGCAGAAATGGGTTTCCATTCAAAACACACTTGTGTGCAGAAAGTGAAGCTCAAGGTTAGAGCGCCAAGATGAATATATCCCACACAGATCTACGTTTGGCATCTCTCAGATGGCTTGTGTCAAAAACTCTTCATTAGCGTCATGTAAGCCTCAGAAATCATATCCCCCTAGAATTCCTGTTGACACTTGATAACCAGCTTGTACCAAATGGTACTGTACATCTTGATACCAACTGTATTAATGTTATAAACAAAAAAAAAAGGCAGATTGGATACATATCTTTTCTTTTACGAGCTTCAGATGTTTATAATCAGATCTGTGTGCTGCACAACTTGTTTTGTAGGGCCAAGATCTAAAAAATAGTTGTACTCAGCAACATGCATGCACGTTATTAAATCTATTTCTACTTTAAGACTGGTATGTGTGTGTTCTGGTGGTTTTTGTGAAATATTATCTGGTGTTTCTTCATTAAATTCTGAATATAGCTTTCACAGCGTCTACCAAGGCATTCGCTATATACTTTCGAACAGATTATGGTTTACAGTTTCAGCTTAACCTCAATTAGAGCACTGGACATTTGAGAGCTTTCCGCACCCGAGTCATCCGGCACAATGCTAAGAAATGGCAACATGAACTTCCAAGCGGGGCTCAAGAATTTGGCGCCATTTGTGGAATTGGTGTCTGCTTGTGCTTGAGGAGAGGAAGAGCCCTGTGATTATTGGGCTTATCAATTATAGCACCAAGGTCGCTGAACTCCAACGAGATTTCTCTGAGCATGCCATATATCGGATTCCAGCTGGCTGTTTTGATTAGTAAGTGTCAGTTTTTGTGTGAAGCAAAGACTTCCTGTTGCGCAGGGGAAACAATGGCCCTCCCATGTCTGCGAGAGCCCCGGTGGCTACTTTAATAAAAACATCTTTCCCAATTGGCTTAAAAGGTAGGGGAGACGTGGTGTTTTCACACAGCGCACAAAGACAGTCTTGTATCACCAGAGTCTCGCCGCTTACCAGTCTGCTTTCTGTCAGATCTTCACACCCTTGAGCAAGATGTGTTCTTAACCCCCTGCTCAGGTTATGCATAGTGAGTCGAGTATCTGTTATATTGATTGATTCATGCGCACATGCAAGAGAGGCCTTAGTTTTAACATCTAGGATAGTGGACTTGTGTTTGAAATTCTTTTCAGGGGGAAAATGACTATTTAAAGGTAGCCTGGGGTAAGTTTGCATTTCTTCTCTGCGTTAACACTCCATAAAGCTGAAAAAAAAAGTCACAGCATAACCCTAGATTCAGTGTGACCTCACTTCTATGCTGAAGGAGAAATGAATGAATAAAACACCCAGACCAACCCATGAACATTAAACTGTGGTTTATCATTTAACAGATGGGTCGAATTAACCACCAAGCCATTCCAGGCATTAAGCACACTTTAACTATATATGGAAACTGTATTTTCAGTGTGGTTTGACCTCTAATAAACTTTATCCAGGTTCTTCTTTCGGGAGATGATATGATATGTAATAAAAAAAGATTCATACCTGTCTGACACCTGCTGCTCTTTAATTTCAATTCATTTTGTTCTGCAGCATAGTAAAGCAAATTGGGGCTAGTTGTCACAATGAATATCCAATCACTGTTTTGGCCTACAAATATTCGAATAAATAAACTTATCCTTAATAATTTTATCTTGAAAAAACATTCCCTTTTAGTTAAAATATGTAGAAATGTAGATAAAACACAAATTTGGTTGACTGGATGGTCTAGTTATTGGATGTGACGTCTTAATCTGAGCAGCAATTAGCTCCAGTCATTCCTATTGGTTAAAAAAACGGATCAGGTGACATCGTTAATTTTCTGCAAGTTACTGACCAAGACATCCGTAGCATCCGGAACATGAACTATGTGATTGCAGATGGACTTTTATGACACCTTTCATGTCCTTAGCATGCATTTGGGATTTTCTGATAAATATACCTACATAAGTTATTAGTTTAGACATCAACTCTTATGTTGCTGTTAAAAAAGAAGTAGAAGCTTATTAATCATTAATTACTGATGAAACCATACCTCAGGGGATGTTCCGCTCTTGCTCTTGATGTGGTTTGCTCTTCGTCTTTTTGCAGGGAACCCCTTCACCACCAGAAGACAAAGTGTCACGAAAACTGCCCACCGCAAAGCTTGGCTTCGAATCAGCATGACTTCGTAAAAAAGAATAAAAAAAGGATAGTTTTTATAATGGTTTTGCTCTCGTGCACCACTTCTGAGGAGCTTCTGTGAGCTGCACTCAACCCTCTTCGGTTCCGAGGTTATTTTATGTCTCTCTCTCTGTATGTATGTCCACCCCTCATATAAAACCAATCCATCTAAAACGTCAAAAATGCATTAGGCTTTAAACACGTAAGTGAGCATCAGCACAACCCTCATGTCCGCGCGTCCCTCAGATCTTCTGAGATGTTCTTGGTCCCCAAACGCATTTCAGCAGTTCCAAAACTTTAATATTCATATCAGAGTTCCTCAGGTGATCGTCCATGTGTCGTGAGGTTGCCTCTATCCAGTGGAAATATATGAAGAACAGTCTTGTTTGAGTGACTCTGCGGTGGATAACTCCTCAAACACGCGTCTCGCGGAGCGCAATGCGCACTGAGCAACTGAAGGTCCAAGACGCAAAGAACAAATTCAGCGCTCGTAGCCTCACTACCAGTAAATGTAGAACTATGATGCGGTCCTGACTCATACGCACTGAAGTCTACACCTCATGCAGGTACTGTGGTGAAATGCCCTCAGTAATTCACTGGCTGGATGTGACATTCATCTCCCTCCGCTTGTGTGACGTCTCTGGAGGAGGGGTTCACAAACCCCACTGACTGACTGAATGAATGAATGAGTAAATGAATGAATGAAGGAAGCATGAGAGCTGGAGCTGTGTGGTGAATAATATCTTCATGAGACCCACTGAACACAAGGGGTTTGGGTTTATTTAAGGCATTATGTTTAGTTCCTAATATTCATAAACATATTGTATTATATATATTATTTTATTTTAGATTTGTATACACTCAAAGTTTAAGTATTAGTATATGATTTTTAAAAGAAATCAAGTTTTATTCCACAAGGAGGCAATAATCTGAATTAAAAAATCTAAGTAAATATCTTCATTTAGCAAGGATGCACAACAAAATTCATTTGTTTGCTACAAAAGATGTCCGTTTAAAAAACATTCATTTAAAGAAAATATCAAAATATTTCTGTTCAAAATATATTCTGTTCAAACCAGAATATAATAAAACATAAAATTAGTTAGAAGTTAGAGTAATATTTCACAATATTGTTTTTTATTATATTTGTGAATAAATAAATGCAGCCTTAATAAGCATAAGATAACTTTTTTCCCTTTTTTATTCATTTTTAAAAGTAAGTAATATAAAATATATTTATTACTTTGTGAATTGTATAAATTGAAGCTTTGCCAACAGTCAGCTCCAAGAAGCTTAATATGTACAGTATGTTTCCTGTAATGTGGTCTTGAGGTCATTTATATGAAGTCCTCTGAGGCATTAATTCAGAACTATCACATTTGCAAATCTAGCAGCCACCGGATTCCCAATATAATTTAATTGTGAAGCAAGTCGGGACAGTATTGAAATGTGTGAAGTGAGAAAAGAACACAAAAGACCTTAACAATACATTTAGTCATAGTTATTTAATTTCCTTAGAGGAGTGGAACAACTCCTGAACTGATGAAGCCCACAGTGTACTTTGATTCAAAAGTAGGTCTTAAAAACAGTACGCACTACAAGGCAGCAAAGTCATATCAGAACACATAACAGTGAATGCACTGGTAAAGCTTGTGTTTTATTGGAACGAGAAGTCTCTGTAGTTGGATTAATGTCAGTTTTTCTATCATAAAGAAAGAATGTGATTGTTTCCCTCTCTAGCTTTTTAAAACATCTCTTAATCTGTGTAGTTTATCTTCTGGTCGCGAGTAAAGGAACACCAGTTTTAAAAATGGTTAAAAAGAAATATCCCTGGATTCTGATTTTGTAAAAGACTTGCGCTAAATTAAATATATGAGAGAATGTACTACCCCACAGGACCAAAGCAACAGAAGCCACAAAACAGAACAAAGTGTATATTTCAGCACCTTCAAAGCATCAAACCAGCAGATTCAGTGATAACATCCCACATGCTTTGCTGGGAATATTAATATGGTATAAAAATACTCATCAGTAGTATGTGCACTGAGAGCATGCACATCATGCTTGTGCATATATGAGGATATCTGGAGCTGCCGTTGATGATTAAAGTACACTTCTCCAAACAATAGAAGATATGAAACAAGGATAATAAATAAATATGTAAAAAAAAAGAAAAGAAACATATACATAACATAAAGCTCATTTGATGAATTCTGGAAAGTGTTTTAAAGACTTCATAAGTTAATGACTTATGAATCAGTACGGAGGAAAGCTTATATAGCTACACAATGAAAACTCTTACGAGAGAGCAAACTTATTAGTTATTCATGGCATTGCACTCATACACTCATAAGTTACTATTAAAATAGTTGCATGTGTAGGAAAATAAAAATATACTCACCCTCAGGCTATTCAAGCTGTAGATGAATGTGCTTCTGCATCAGAACTTTACAATTAGCATAAATGAAGCACAAAATCACTTGCATCCTCTGCAGTGAATGGGTGCCGTCAGAATGAGCACGCAAATAGCTGCTAAAAACAACACAATAATCCACAAGTAATAAACACGACTCCAACCAAACAGGTTTTAAGCAAAAAAAACAGTTCTAAACAAATATGTTGGTGGATTTCGAGGACAACAGGGGATGGATTTTTACACTAAATGAAACCTTTTTATGAATAGATGACATATTTTAGCTGGAAATGGGAGATTAAATGTAACATTTCTTACAAACATGCAGCTTTTCACTTTACAACGGGGGATGAGGATTACTTGTGATATTTTATCAGCCGTTTGGACTTTCATTCTGACGGCACCCATTCACTGCATAGGATCCATTGGTAAGCAAGTGACATCCCAAATTTCGACAAAGAAACTCATCTACATCTCGAATAGCCTAAAGCAGAGTAAACTTTCACCACGTTTTCAGTTTTGGGTGAATGATTCTTTTTAAAACGTCAAGTTTCTAAAAGCTTTTGGAATCACGGCACAAAACTTGGCAGCAGTTTTGGAGATAATGCGTGTAATCAGTTCCTCAGAGGTGAAAATTTGATAAATATGCTTGTTTCTACCTAGACATAACCAACATCGCCCAGCAGGATTTGTATCTGGATGAAAAAATAAATATCCTGGTAACATAAGAAAAACGATAGCCAGATTGAAGCAAGACACCAGAGCTGGCCGCAAGTCAAAATCTGTGGAAACAACAACAACTAGAGAGCCAAGTTGTGGAGGTTTTGGAGTTTGATTTAGGTAACACGGTGAAGGTACTGACAATGCAATAAGAAGAACCTGTAATTCCTTTCATAGGTCAGGATCCTCAGAAATTATGGGTTCGCTGCCAGTCTGTTCTCACTTACTAGAGGAAAAAAAAACGTCTCAATGGTTTTCGAACACAAAAACGGTTTTGAAGGCTGCAGTGACATATGGCTTTAGCAAGTACACAAGCAGCTCAAAGCCTCCTGTGGCTGGCAGAGAAAAATCAAAGTATTAATTTCCCTAAACGAATGCCATAACGAGTTAAAAACAGACCCCAAACCTCACGTCAAAACGAAGTGACAGGAAACTGGGGAGTGACAAAAAGCATAAGTGTATTGTTTTTGTTCAGAGCTTCATGTGTTAAAATAAAGATGATATACCTAAGTTTAAAAAAAAGTTACATTTATTAAGTGGTTCACTGATTCCTTTCGGAGAGCAGAAGATGAGCAGTGCACATTTGGTTCGGATAGGAAGTATGTCACTCTTCGTTCTCCTCATATGTGGTCTCGTCAAAGGGCCGGTCCAACGATGGAAGAACTTTGTGCCGCGAATACTTCAGCTGCAGCAGATCGCCTACTTCACTGATCACATCCAGCGCCTGAAAACAATCATCATGCTCCATTACTTTCATGGTTACACATGTAAGTCATAACATGCTAATGCTGAGAAGCAGCTGCCACCTACCATGCAGCGCTTTAAAAAGTTTCATATAATATAGTCGTGGCAATGCTAGTTGAATTATTTCAACTGCAATTGATTCCATGCGGATTTCTGGTTCTAGTAACCATGAAATGCACAAAATGTCATTTAATAAGGAAACTTTTTGAATTTCAAAGAAATTTAAGTCAGTATGCACCAGGCAGGATCCAGATATTGAGTAACTGAGCAAAAAGTGTAACCCCCTGTAATTTAATTTCTGTATTAAACATTTTGATGGTTTCTCTGATTTTAAAATCTAAAATAAGTAAACAAAGTACAATACATCCCAAAAAAAATAGAGGACAATACATAAATTAAGATATATTATATATATGTACTGTATAAGCACATATATAAGAGTGCACTTTTATTAGAACACTGATAAATATTTATATACAGTACTAAAGTTCATACATTTTATGTAAAATCTTGGTTATTTAAGAAAGGAAGAAATGCTAGGGAAAAAAAGTTAATTCAAAAGAACACTAAAAATAATAATAATAATAATAGCAACAATATGGATATATCCATATTGTAAAATACTAAATCATTTGGTAATAATACTAAATAATCACTATTTTTTTCATTAAACTATCCAGCTCTTATGCACTTTGTGCAATCTTAGTTGTTATGTGGAAGAAAATGCAAATATGGAAGAAATGCAAGAAAGCATGTCAGAAGGACACTGAAAAATGTGTTGACGTGATAACTGGTCACATCAAAGTGCACAGTGTTTTCTTAAGCACGGGGAGGGGGGCTGACGGCCGGTGTGCTTTTCAGCATAGTTAAATCAAAGTGTCCTTGGGGAGGCAGATTAAGATGCTCTTTGATCTGCTGCCAGCGCAGACCCCTGTGGCAGGCGCTGCTTATGTAAACCCCTCAACGGCGGCCTCAGTCCAGACCTGCATTAATTTATAGCGCAGGACAGTTTGAGGAGGAGCCTGGAATTCTTTAGACAGTGATTATTTTCAAACATAAAAGTTGTATCAGGTTTGAAGTACTATATTTCAGAAGATTGATGGACAGGGGGTTGAACTTGACGTACAGAGACGACAGACGTTTCTGGTCTAATCCCTGTTGAAAGTCTTCCTACTTGAAATGTAAAGCACATCTTAACCAAACTCACCCTATGGGACTCTGTACTTCGACTTCAACATCAGTATGTCATGAAGGCTCATGGTTTTTTTCCATTAAGTCAACATATTCCATTGTAAACACTAAAATTTATGGCATGAGAAACAAAGCCTAGTAAAAAGGGTACAATGCTGCTTTGAAGTGATCTAAATTATTGGATGTACTCGCTGTGGTGAGAAAACGAGTAGTTACCCTGTCCAGCATTTCCTTGGTGTGGGCCGCAGAGATACAGAAGCGGGCTCTGGACTCTATGATCGGCGTGGCTGGGAAGCCCACCACCACTACGCCAATGTTTCTCTTCAACATCTCCCGACCAAACGCCCTGGAAACACAGACACAACCTCATCAATTTTCATGAAAACATTTAAGAAGTTCTTTCCAACCTAAGCTTTCCCTTATGCGCTTGTTTTTGTTCTATTATGAGGCACTATTATGAGTGTAATCCATTTGAAGTTATTTGGGCATTTATAGATCTGAAACCTAAGAGAGTATTACTTTACCTACCTACAAATGAAAATTCTGCCATTATTTATTCACCCTCATGTCATTTTAAACCAGTATGTGGTAAAAAAACAAAAAACAAAAGAAAAACATAAATTAAAATAAATTAAATTAATAATAAAATAAAATAAAATAAAATAAAATAAAATATGACCCTGGATTTTTTTTCTTTTATGCCAAAAACCACAAGGATATTACAAGTATAGATCATGTTACATAAAGATGTTTCGTAAATTTCCTACCGTAAATTTTGAATAGTAAGATTGCTAAGAACATTTGAAAAAATCCTTTGGAAAATGAAATGCAATTTTCTTAATATTTAGATTTTTTTGCACCTTCAGATTGTAATTTCTTTATGGTCCAGGGTCACAAATATAAATATTAGATTTGAAATAAATAAAAATAAAATGCTAATTTTATTGAAAAGTTATTGTATAAACTAAAACCAAAATTAATTAGAGCTATGAGAAATATATATATATATAAAAACTGAAAATGTAAAAACATTAGCCAATTTAAAACAAATAAAAATAAAATACAATTATATAATAGTATAAAAATAATACTAAAATAACTTTAAAACACAAAGAAAGAATGCTAAAAGGATTAATAAAGAAAAAATAGTGCTTACGACTTGTGCACTATTTTCTTTAACTTTGGAAATCTGAGAAACAAACTTAAATTTAAATCACTGACTCAAGTCAAATCACACATTTTAATTGGTTTTCAGTGCTGCATACTAAAACATCATGAGGCTTTTAAACACTTGGAATATAGTGCATAATCTGTACAGACCTATTGTTTTTTTTTGGTGACTTTCTTTGTGTGATTTTTGTATATGGGATTTTTGTGTGAGCTGCTTTTTTTAATATATAGGATATTAGCATGCATGAGTATACTGAGAGATACAAAAGAAACAGAAAAAAAACAACTAACCCAATTTTGGCGGGCATGTAGAGCATCATGGGTACCACAGGTGAGTCATTGTTGCCATAGATGATGAATCCCATCTCCCGCAGTCTCCTACGGAAATAGACTGTGTTTTCAGCCAACCGCTGGATACGTGAACGGCCTGAAAGCAAGAAACACACCCAAAACACTACGCTCAAACTTTCAGAAAAAAAAGGTGATTCTGTCATCTGGCACTCCGCATCTTTTCCCACAGCCTTTCATGCGAACAGACAATTAAAATTCACCAAAGCCACAAAACTTATTACCTTCAGATACTAGGAAAGTCGACCACCTGAGCTATAAACTTTATACTTAAACCTCCACGATCGGTAGATCTAAAAACCGTTTAAGAAGAAATATTTAATACCTGCTGATTTTAAACCACATTTTAACGTTCCCCCTATCATATCACCAAGGCACATGCCCTAAAAAGTATCAGATGTTTACTTTCTATGCATCAAAAGTGCACAAATCAGATCCATCAAAGCTTGACGTCTAATGGCGGAAAGATTTTAATCAGTTGGCTAAAAAAAAAAAACCCTGGCGCTGCAGGTTACAGAAGACTATGTGATTGGTGCCGAAGAAGTATACAGTAATGAGAATTATACTGCAAACAATCATGGTACCAATAATCCTGTCAAAAACAGGAAAATTAGTGTCTTGATTTTTCAACAGCTCCTTCTTTAAGCAGGACGTATGTTCCCTGGGGGAGGATTGCTTAGCGATCCAAGTCAATGGTGCTCTTAAAACACCGCAGTGATCTGAGAGCCACGCTAAAGGTCTTACGTTTCTGAAAGCCTTGGTTCTGCTTCGTCAAGCATTCCATGCATGCTAAAAGCTGGAACATAGGAATTTCCTGCTCTGTGACAAAGTCTCACCCCGGTGTCATCCAGACGCCAAAAATCTAGCAATTGTCATACTTGCCGTGCCTGCAGGGTGACAAAACTACAAGGTCCTGAATAGCTGCTGTACTGTTATGACTTGACATTCTATCTGGCCTTGTGATATTCTGGTTTTGCAAAACAAAGGTCATAAAGAACAGTGATCACAGAAGCGATCCCAAAGTTGAACAATTGGGCCTCGTCTCTATGACGGGGCTATTGAAGTTCCATCTGATGAGCCCTTGTAAAAGGAGACTTGACTGGCTGTGAAACTGGACTCCTTCCTCAATCCCCCGATGTAAATTGGACACTGACAGATAAAGCAGGGTCCACGAGTCACGACAGGGGCAGCCGCTCTGTGGTAAGGAAATCAAGCCTTTGCTAATGTGTAACGTTAAGCATACTGGAAGCCCAGTTGCATTTCTGGCGATCCCCATTGGGCCGTTGCCCAACTGCACTATAAGGTGCACTATAAACTGTGACAGAGGTTCTCTAAATGTCCAGATCAAGATCTTGTAGTATCACTTGGTTTTACCAAAAATAAAAATACTGTCATCATTTAGTCACCCTCATGTCGTTTCAATCCTGCATGACTAATTTTCTTCAGTAGGACACCAAAGAAGACATTTTTAACAATGTTTCAACTGTTTTTGTTCATACAATGCAAGTCATTGGGATCCAAAACTAGACTGACCTTCAAAACACTGAGGCACTTTTGTTGTGTTCCACACAAGATTGATATAATTAATAATCATATTTTGATTCATATGAACGTTCCTATATTTTGGATAAAACATGCAGCTGTGAGAGTGACATTAAAACCTTTTAAAATATGCAAATGCAATTTCAGTTCAACACTAATGTTCAATAAATAAAAATACAGTACTGTAAAAAGTTTGGGGTCAGTAAAACTTTAATACAAAAAGTTGTTTTAATTAATAATATAACTAAAGGTTCCTGACTTTCTTTTATTTACATTTAAAAACGTATTTAAATCAAAGAATCATGTAAAAAGATTTCACACAAAAAATAAAATAATAATAATAATCAAGCAGCACATCTATTTTTAACATTCATAATTACTGTATATGAAATGTTTCACCAAAGCAACAAATTATGTAATGATGCTGAAAATGTTCAAATGTAATACAAAGATTTTAATTGTAGCAATATTTAAATATAATTACTGTTTTACTGAATTTTTATAAACTAAAATAAACGCAGCATTGCTCAGCATAAGATTTCTTTGACCAAAATTATTTCAAACTGACTCCTAACTTTTAAAATGCAGTGTGTATTTATACATTTTAAGCAATTTAACCTTTTTCTCCAGGTTTAAATGCTCTTAAAATTCTGAATTTAGTTTCATTTCAGAAATGTTGCCTAAATTGAGCATAACGCTATTTTAAAAATGCAATTAGATGAAACATTTAGAAAAACAGAACAGAACACATTCCAGCAGCAACTTCAAGAAGGGAAGACGAGGAGCTAAATCGAGGCTATTTTGTTTGACAACCCTAACAATTAAGAAACCTATAGAGGTTCTAATGAATGGCTACAGGGAATCAATCGATCAGCAGGTGAACAGCTCTATGAAAATGAGCATCTGAAAGCAATAGCCATTAGCGGAAGTTCAAACTGCCCAACATTGGGGCACTGAGATAGCAAGCCAGGGCCTTGGGGGAGGGCGAGTGAACCGAGGTGGAGCATGAGTCTCCAAAGTAAATCTTTCTGGGGTACCTTTTCAACAGCTAGTTTCACAACGCACACCCCCGCTAACTTCTTCCAGACCCGAAGCTGGAGGATCTGGAGTGAGAGAGGCAGCGAAAGGGACCAAAAGAGCTTCCAGATGTGGGGACTGTTTCCCTTTTTTGAAACGCCAGTTCCTCCTCACTTCCTTTTCATCTGAAGGGAGGAGATAAGTAAAAGCACCAGGAGTCGAGGGCGGCTGACGCGCCGAAAGCCTCCTCGCCCCTTACGAGGACCTCTCTGGAGAAGGGCAACAGGAAGCAAAGCAGCCCCTTCCAGGCTCGAATCTGTGGCCTCAATCACTCATGGGCTGCAATGACGCTCATGAGCTAGCAGCTGTCCTGATGCTGAAGTCCAAGTCAGCAGAATTCCCTGCCTTGCATTCCAAATTTTGTCTGAAATTATTAATGATTTTCACAACCTTCAAAACGGTTTTATGTAGTTTTATCACTTTTGTTTTTCAAAAACCCACTCTGCTTCACTCTCTCATTGTCTCATTGTAATTCCTGTCAAAAAGTAAATCCATTGTTGACTTTCAGTAACAATTACACGTTGCAGCTCTAGTCATTGATTGATGGATGCTAGTTAGGGTAGGTCAGCTGGTTGAAATACTTGCGCAACAATGGAAGTGTCAAAGAAACAGAAGCACATCACAACATCTGGAATAACAATCCATTACCCTGCTTTAAGGGGGTGTGGGTAAACACATTCTTACACCGAAAACACGTGTATCTGCCCTCTCTCACAGAGCAGGTTAACACCTCGAGACAAAGATGAAGTGTTTGTCAAGTCTGCCTGTGTGTACAGAGAAGTAACCAGGCTTAACAATGAGATCAGGTATGCTCATTACCACACACCACAAAAAGATAAAAATGCCATCTTGTGTAACCACTGTGATTTACGAGGCAAATTCTCACATTATTTTGCTCATTTTCCCCTGGGAATGAACAAGACCAGAAATATTCCTTATCTGCTTGTTTGTGAGGGGACGCCAGGAGTTTTGGATGGTTTGAAAGCCAGATCTGATCAAAAGAAAACTTTATTTCCCTCCAGGCCAAGGACACGTCGGACTGTGAAACCACTAGACTGTGAAAGCATCTGCATCTGTATTCAGAAACAATAAATGAACTGAAAATGTAGGCCAGTCCAGGACAAAAAAAAATTATTACTTGATGAGTTTATAATTGGCTTGTTTACCAGTAAAAATGTCTAAAGATCCCTAAAAACAAGATGCTATTTTGTGCACTGTTGCTTTAAAAGTTGTGGTTTTTTTTATTAATGCAGTGACAGACTTAAAAATGTTAAATCTGCCAGGACAATTAAATAGAATACAATTATAGATACACTCTCTAAAAACAAGTCTTATATTGTACACATTGCTTCTCATTTTGTTTGAAGGATTATTAGATATTTTACTGGAAAACATGAAAATGTTTTTTTGCAGTGTGCTTGGAGGACAAATGCAAACAAACCACTCGCTGAAATGAATACTATATAATGAAACATTCTAAATAATAGCCATCCTGATGATGAAATTGGCTACACAATAAAATTACCCAAGTACAGCGAACATTCAAGTATGACGTCCAAAGCAAACTTGGCACATAAAAGAAGGGGTCAAATTGCCTACAAGAACTATTGAAACAATTTAATATTGCATAAGCTAGAAAAGTGGGATTGAAATCTTTGTTTTGCCACAACAGAAATGAATTGACGCTTCACGAAAGAATATCAATTGTAAAGCTGGCAGTAAATGAGCACTGGAGGCAATTTGTTCACACCGAAGTCACTTGTCAGA
This sequence comes from Enteromius paludinosus, assembly GCA_032361165.1. NCBI lineage: Eukaryota > Metazoa > Chordata > Actinopteri > Cypriniformes > Cyprinidae > Enteromius > Enteromius paludinosus. The sequence goes on along the minus strand of JAUMHQ010000078.1, from coordinate 5,709,699 downwards.
TCGATACAGTGCTGCAGGCTTCAAATCAAACATGTGCGTAAAACAAGGCAGATCAAGTGTGGCTGGAGTTGGATGCATAATCTGAGAATGAAAGGAGCAAAGAAAGCAGGGACGAATGAGTTTCTGTTCCCATGAGGATACACAGGATGTCTCCCAGTTGACCTTTGCTTGATTAGTTTTCTTTGTGCATCAACCCCCCCAACAAACCTACACAAACACTCTGATTGTTCAGGTCCACCTTTGTTCTGAATCTTAGATGCTCCAATATCAGTTAATCTACATAGATGTCATTGGTTAATAAGTAACCTGTTATTACTGCATGCATCTAAAAGCCCCAAATGCACTCAAATACTTCTTTGTAGTTCTGGATAAATCCTGAATTTGTGTGCATGTGAAGAATTGTTTATTTGGAAGTCGAAAATTATTATATATATATGATATTATTTTATTTAGAATTTCTGTTCTCAATTGGTTGGGGAGAGAATAAAATACTGAAAAAACAAACAAAACAAAAAAAACACTGTTGCTCTATAATTAATAGCTTTTCTTCTTGAAAATAGAAACAATTCTCTGAAAAAAGCACCTTTTAAATACCAAAACAAGCTGGACCACCTCATAGGTCAAGAGTTTAGAACTTTTTCTGCATCGATGTGAGAGGCTGGTGAAAGTCAAGAAGTCCATTAGCAGGTGAAGGAGAAGAGAAAAGTCTCTGGGAGACAGCAAGATGTTCTCAGGAGACATCTTTAAGGATGATGGAAACAATAAGTCTTTGTAAGGAGATGAAAATAGCCCTTAGCCAAGCAAAGTAATACTCATATTAGTCATACTGAGCACTTCACCTGGACCCGGCGGACCGGTAGAGCCTGTTTGTTGTAGCTGCCAGCGTTGATTGAGTGGCAGCGGGGAAAACAGGCAGTTTGGTGGGTCTAACCAAAGGGCCAGATCACACTAGTTACATGGGTAATTGTTAACACATTTCTGAGGTTTAAACTCAAGCTAAATATTTTACCTGGACGGAGTCTGTGTACAGCTGTTGAACTAATCAGTCTTATTTCATGAGCGCTGGGAAATTGTATGAAGAAAAATCTCACATCGACAGATTTTTTTTTTTCCCCTCCCTTGTCTTACTTCAAAGTGATCCTTGAGAAGAACGTATTTCAGTTTCTGGGCCAAGTTTATCCAGAGCACAAAGAGCAAACAAACATAAAAATGGGATTTTTACAGGGAATCTTGTCATCAGAACGGATGACTCTTGTCCTGTGACTTCGTGACACAGCATTCTTGTTTAAAATGTTTGGCATCTTGATCTGTATCTATGCCACCTGAATTTTTGTTTAATAATGTCACTGAGGTAAAAAAAAAAACATCTGGCCGGTAAATACATTTAATATAAAGCAGCTTTAAAATACTAAAGACCATCCATAGTGCATCCTTGCATGCTTGTTATCTTTTGGGTCAATCCTGCCACCTTGTGGTGCACTCAAAAACACACAGTTGACTATTTACTTGCATAAAAAAATTTGATTTCTGTCTTTGTTTACGCTCTCTCATGTCATACCAAGCAAAAGCGATTGTATAATTAACCTCTTTATCACACAAAACTATTGTATGGTTTTATGAGACATGGACACAAGTCATGTGGAAAACCTTTCTGGTGCTTTTTTTTTACTTTTCAAAGCTAAAAAGTTTCAGTTCTTATTTTCTTTAAAGAAAATAAGTTCTGTGGATTACATAAAATAACATGGTTTTGAAACAGCATGAGGGCAAGTCATAATTTTGGGTGCTTTAGATTCTGTGCGATTATGTATATTAAAAATAAATAAAAAAATCTAAAAAGTCAAAAAAAATTCAATAGGTAAAATGATGTAAACTCACCTATTGTTGTTCCATCCTTCCCCATAATGCACTTCATAGAAGTGATGATTTGCTCCACGACAGGAAGCGACATAGAGGTGGCGTAAATCGCACTGTGAGAGTGAGTTCGCAGGTAGTCTATCAAATCCTAAAGGAGTTTTACAAATGACTATAAGGAAATTATATTCTATTGTTCAAAACCTAGTTTGCTTAAAAAAATTATAGGCTATATATATATATATATATATGGGTAGTTGATGTATCAATGTGTCCTATGTTGTGAGAGAAAAATGTAAAAAAAAACATTGAAGATAAACCTCTCTCATGCTATTTGTAACTAAGACACATTTTTCTCATGTTATTTGTGTGTTAAGTTTCTTTCCTACATTTTTGCAATGTCACACCATACAAATGTTTAGTTGTCAACTACACACACACACACATATATAT
>JAUMHQ010000078.1:5688371-5704849 GCA_032361165.1 Enteromius paludinosus | reverse complement strand
TTGCAAACACTTGATTTCTATAAGAAGTAGGAAACGATGGTGTTTGAGACTCACAGTATGTTATGTCCATGTACTGTACTGTTATTATTCAACCATGCCAAGGTAAATTCAGTTTTCCATTCTATGGCACCTTTAATGCATCCTGGTTGAATAGAAGTACTTCCTTACTAACTACTTCATTTGAATAGCAGTGTAAATAAATGTTATTACATTTTTTAACTAGCTCTTAAAATGATGCTCGACTTCAATAATACACAACCTTTGAAATCAGTTTCGATCGTGTAAATCTGGAAATGCATGCATTTTAGTGCTAAATCACTCGACCTCTCTTGGCCTGCAACAGGAAGTGAGGTTGGGAAATCTCTTGTGGTGCACTCGCAGCTAAGCGCAAGTTTCCTGTGGCGATTTAGTTATGCCTTATCATGTGCATTCCATTGTGTGAGCTACAAAAACTGTTTGAGGTGGAACCGGTGGTCTATCTGTACCATTACAGTAATCTCCTCCCTCTGCACTGGTGCTAAAATATGACACATCTACCCAGTGTGCTTAAACCAACAAAGAAAAACATTCTCACACCAGAAACTTGTGTATTAATTAAACAAGCACTGACAGGTCAAGGCGGGATCCGCCTGTGCTGACACTCCTATGAATTTTAGGAGTTGTCTGGGTGGTTCATCACAGCGAGAGATAGGAACAGAGGAGCTGGCAAAGCAGAGAAGAGATAGCGACTAACAAACAGTCTAGCACTACAGACCTTGCCAGCTAACGCAGGAATGTTCATGGAGTTGGTTGCAAACCCCATGCCGAAAGCCATAGCCGACTCCACCCCCAGGAATGACGCCACCAGTTTCTCCAACTCTTCATGCCCGTTGAGGTTTCCTAAGCAAATCACACAAATAAATCAGCTAACGCAAGCAAACATTCACTTATTATAAATAGTAGCTAGAGAAGCAACACCTGTGTTTATTTCGCCAGTAAAATCATCCTAGGTACTCCTACATAAGCCCATATAATAACTCGATTCAAAGATAGCATGAAATGGAAATTTTCTGTTTTCTAAATGCATATTATCTATCATTTGGTGAACCCTTCATTCATGTTAAGCATTTCACATGTCATAACGGAACCATCCAACAGACTTCTTTCATTTTAATTCACCCATCCACTTTACACCTGTCTCTTTCTGCTAGTATTTAACTGATCTGCCTGTATCTGAACAACAACCAATAAACGTGTTCTGAGTGGATTTTAGGTGGTTGAATGAAAACATCCTTCCAAGTTTTAAATCTAAAAGTACAACGTGTATAAAGTTACTGTCTCGCAAAAGAAAGAGTCGACTATGAATCATTGAAAAGTCATTTTTAAAACAAATCCCAAGCCGTTTCATGTTGACATCAACATGAAACATTAGCAGCCACCCACTTGTTGGTCTTTCAGCTTTGGCCACTAGATGCCACTTTTTAAGGGGTAAAATACAACAACAAGACATGAAGGTGTTTTCTTTTTACCTTGAATGCATGTCAACCTGTTGATGGAGACTCCCAAAACCAAAATATTAACCCTTCATAACCCGTAATAGGGATGTAACTTTAACGCTCAATTGTGCCTTATACACATTTTACATCCAAATATTTCCCAAAAAGCAGTTACTAGTAAGCACTCACCCATTTCCTGTCTAGTGCTGGCCACGCCCACCCCAAATTTCACCGTCACCTCTCCAGCAGCTGTGGCACAGGTGCCTGTGTTCTCTGCAAAGCCCAGATAATTATACGAGCCAAGGTTTATCACATCCTTCACCACTCGCCCAGTGTACCTGAAAGAGCAAAATACACTCGCATAAGATTTAGTTTAAGCCAGAACTAACCCTTGACGACCCTAGACTGGATTGTAAGTCTCATGCAACCTCAATCACCTCATATTTCAGGTTATAATCAAGTCCTTTCACTAGCAGCCTTACTTTTGAAAGCTTATTGTACATTGGTTTGAAAGTGGCCTTGATATTATAATCATTAGATTAATGCAGCTCTCATCTTGGGAGGTAAAACATTCAAAGGCGTGGTGTTTTTTTTTCGTGTTCAGGTCCAAATCGGCCTACTTACTTGAAGGTCCAGTTGTAATCATTGGAACTGCGCTCAACAAGGTCAAACGTGGCCCCAGGAACACTGCAAATGGGCCTGTTCCAGCTGTCCCGAATCCTCATGTATAAATTCCTTGTGTAGAAATTCTCAAAGTCTTGATAAAGCGGAACAAAGTCCTGCACAAAAAAATAAGTAAAAAAAAAGAAGAACAGATTCACATACTTGAGATATTTTGTTCACTACCTGAAAACAGCTCCTTATATTTGGGAGACTTAGTTGACTTGGATGTTGGATCCAGTATTTTAGGAAGAATGACATCCATAAAAGGCACATAGAAAAACAAAGCGCAACCTTTCGGTGCCCTAAAGTACTTTACAGTAACGGTAAACTGCACAATATCCTTCCTCTGACAAAATCACCTCTTCCTCTCGAACGTACACCAATAAATGACCACAAAGTTTTACAAAGCTTCATTTTTGGAGGAGTCACAGAAAAATCATGGAAATGACTAAATATTTTAGGCATATAATTTTTAATCATTTAAAAAACAGCTCAACTAATTTTAAATGTTTTGGAATTTAATATTTAGAAATGTTCTTTGCATCATTAAACTGACAGTAACTTTTGCAATAAACCACTTCATTGATAACAGAAAGTTTTCATCCTTATAATAGTAATTCAAAGCTTTTTCTCTTTTTAAACAAAGACTCTTATACTAGGCAATGCTACGGAGCCCCTTAAGGGACATGGTGGAGGAAAAAAAATCAGGGTGTTAAATAGGGCTGAACAAAATTCTGTTTTGTCATCGACATCGCGATGTGCGCGCGAACAATAGTCGCATCGCCGAAACATATACGATGTGAAGGGTAGAAGCCCATGGTGTACTAAGAGAATGGTAACACTCAGTAAACACGAGTTTGTTGTATGGCTTGTTGCTGGGGTGACATGCACGTTCCGCGTGCCTGCACAGTGATTGGTTCGCTGTGCCACCGCTCAACGCTCACAGCCAACATTCACTGCTAAAAATGCGCGACGAAGAGGATCCGCCGCAAAAAAATTATTTCGTACCAAAACGAAAGTCGAAATCATCTATTTGGGACTATTTCGGTGGATGCTGACCAAAAAGAGGTACTTTGCATGGAGTGTCAAAATCACGCTGATAATGAACCCGAATTTGCGCAGCTCTGCGTAGTGAATGAGGCTCAAAGTAATGACGCTTTTCCACTGCGTGGTACGACTCGGCTCGTTACGGTACGGCACGGCTCAGTTCGGCTCGGTTTGCGTTTCCAATGCAGTTTAATACCGCTTTAAAGTGGGCGGGATTACTCACATGTAGTTATAGTTGCGCCGCCTCTACTGCCGTGACATCATCGTAAACGCGCCACAAACAAACACACAACATGAGTATTTTTCATTCCCCATCAAGCTCTCGCTGGATCCGCTCCTCAGCTATCAACGAGAGGAACGTCTGTACTTTCTCAATAGACCACGAAACAGCCATTTTTGGTTGATACGAAAAGGTGCGTTTCTTTAAACAAAACAGTCGCGTCCGATCCTTCGCTGGCTGTGCTGATTTAAATCTCGTGGGTCTGTTGTGTCTCGTGTCGCAAGTTCAGTGACGCAGTAATGATGATTTTCCTCGGCCAATCAGTGACCAGCAGAGTTTACACGTCACGTTTTGGTAACGGTTCGGCTCGCTTGGAACCTCGGCTGCGGTGGTACTAAAAAAAGGACCAGGTACCATGTACTGTTACCAGTGGAAAAACTCCCAAAAGTGAGCTGTGGAAAAAGCACCATAAGATCACGCTTCTGATGGAATTTACCGCTGATTACAAAACTAGCTTACAATACATATTGCGGGATGATTATCGTGCAGCCATACTTTTGGATACAAAAAGGATGATGTTGATGAACATCTGATGAACATAAGTAAATTTGTACACTTCGCAATATATATCGCAGAAAAAATTAATTTAAAAAAATGTAATTTTTTCCCAAAATCGTGCAGCCCTAGTGTTAAAAAAGATTTCAAGGTGGAAAGAAGTTCTCTCGCTCAGATAAACACTTTCTGTTTACTTTAAGTGAGAGAGATCAGAACGCGCATATGGAACCATCAGCTGTCAAACGTTCTCGCGGTACTTTGATGTGCAACCGGTGGCTGCAGTGCCGCTTCAAGTCAAACACACCTAATCCATTTTCACGTAATATTCTTTCACTGACACTGCCTTGAACTAAGCACTTACCGTATTTCTTTATACTTCAGTCCAAACTCAAAGTAAAACTCTATGAATTGCTCCATTATGAATGCACAGAGCTGTCTGAACCGCTGGAAGCGTAAAGTAAACAGGAAGTGTTAATCTGAGCTCGACTGGTTATGCCAAAAAATGCAAAGTTTTGCGAGAGAACATTTTTTCCTTCCATGTCGAATTACAAAGCTGCATTTATTTGACTAAAACTAGAGATGTTAATAATGTAAAATATTGTTACACCTATTTTAAATGCATTCCCCCCCCATATTTGCTTTTTTCCACTATGCACACACGATAGTGCTTACCTTCTGCTTCTCCCTTTCTCTGGCTATGTGGCATTTTTCTATTTTCCACTCCCTCATGAAATCCCGCAGATATCCAAAGATTGTGAGAATGCCGTAGCCCATGTACGTGAGCACAGCAACCAGCATGGGAGTTTCCTCAAAGGACTCAATGAACGGCCTGCTGTAAAGTTCTCCATTGCATGCAGCATGGTAAACCTGTAAAGCAATACCCATTAAACACTGTAGTCATGGTACCATCACATTGTGGTTACTGATTACAAGACACTTAAAATTCACACTTTTGCAGAAACAACAGAACCCTTTCGGCGACTTCAATAATTTGGCACAGAACCAGTGGCGAGTTTTATTCGTGGACAATCAAAGTCCAATTAACTTGAACAGTTTCAAAGTTTGGCTTCTCGTTTATCATAAGCTCCGTTACTCATGGTGACCAAAGGATCATGCACAAGTTTTAGACCAAACAGACGAAGCAGTTCATTCAAAACCCTGTGATTTGCAGGCGCATGTGACTAGTCATGCTCCACTAACAAATACCACGGAGTCTAGCAACACTGACATCCACGTGAGCTGCCACCAGCTCCAAGACAGCAGCACAACTTTGCATTCAGTTGCAAAACGCCTTCCAGGTGAAGACTTAAATGAAAAACACGCCATTGTGATAACAGCTTTTCAAAAGTTAGATGTGTGTGATACACCTCTGTAAGCTGTTGCTGAATGTTACAATGGAGAGTGAATTTGAGCAGATAAGGCTCTGCAAGGCAGTTTAGTTGGATAAACAAAGTAGCTGTGACAATAACAAAGCACGGAATATCTTGGAATAGATGAAGCTGACTGATTTCCCCGCTCATAACACTTACGGTACAGGAGGCACATGACACAAATTCCTAAAGCTTAAACTTGAATCATGAGTTGCTTACAATCACCCGCACAAGACACCGGACTTCCTCAGTGCATTTGCCAATAAACACGCACTTAATCTAACTATATATTTATCTAACTGTATATTTTCTATAACTTTTGTACTTATATGTACCTCCATTTATATTAGTGTAACTAGTAATAAACATGGAAATACTCACATAAACTACACACAGATTATAATTATAAAATATTATTTATTTTATAATTAAATATAAATTTATATTGGGGGGTACATCTATATTATGGAGAACCAGATTATTTGTCTAGTAAATTATCCGAGTTCTCAAAGTTGGTTTATATTTAAAAGTCCTTGGAAGTCAAAAAAAAAAAAAAAAAAGAAAAGTTAAAATGTAATGTCAAGACACTAATATCTTCCAATGCATTTGACTTAAATTAATGCAAATGCAGCATGAGGTTGCACATTAACTTTCTGGTTGAACAAACACAGTTTATCCAGACGAGTTTTCACTTATGGAAATATACCATAAGCCACATCATCATATTTTTGATGCTGCGATGGCCAGAGCTCATAGAACGATATTATCAGGAGCAAGCCTACATCTCATCTGGCTGTCAAAGTTTACTTTTCCACATGTGACCATGCCATAAACCAGCGAAACTGCATGTCATGCACTAACGGACCACAATCCTGGCACACACAGTATTGAGAACAGCTGCTGTGTGTTGCCATACAGTATCCTTAGCATCGTATGACACATTGCACAAGTAAATATGAAATATTGGCAAAGCAGGACTCAAAGATCTCAACGCATGATGTGGCCTCACCTTCTCCTGCTTTTGATACTGATGATGGTGATGATGGTTCTTCACCATGCCATTTCTTCCTGGTTTCACACCGTTCGCTGCATGACAATCCTCATTTTTATTCCCTGCGCTCTCAGTCATACTTATCCAATACTAAACACATACAATCAAATGCATGAAGACAGAAAGATGGAAATTAGTCGGTGATCAGGGCGACGCGCGTCACCGCTATCCCCGAAAGCCACAAGAGAGAAACCTGAAATTCCAGCCTCCGCATACCGGAAATCGACGCCCCGTTAGCCGCGCCAACCAATCAGAGCGCTGAGTTGGGATATTGGGCGTGGTTTGTTGAGCAAAGGGCGTGGTCCTCCGCTCTCCTCTGCTGCTGGGAGAAATGAACTCTGGTAACCTTTGTGTGTTTCACCTGTCTGGCTCTGCATAACTCGAATATTTGTCTGATGCTCGCAGCTGCAAATGATATTAGATGAATTATCCAATGTGCAAGATAATATCTTTGGGCTTGGCTTTTAATTCAGGCAAACAAAAGCAGGAAGAAGCAACGTGACAAGATTAACACGTCCACGATTGCATCCATTTCCTGAGCAAAGTAATGTGGAAATCCTTTTTTTTCACATATACTTTTACAAATATTACTATTAAGCTACTTCCCCGCTTATTATTATTTTTTAATACAAAATGTTATTAAATTATACTGTACATAATATATAATTATTTTTTTATATACTTACTTTGTATGATTAATAATATTAATCATAAAAATAAATTAATTGAATATTTAAACATATTTACAAATTGAAAGAAAATAAAAACAAAAACTTATAATTGTATAGAGGAGACTGGGACTAGTTTTCATATGTTTCAGTCTTGTATTTTTCAAGGTAGGTTTATTTTTGAAAGCCAAAAACAAAACAAAAAAGTTAGGATTTACTGTAATTTTAGTCTGATTAGACCTTTGAGAATTTTTATTTGTGTTAGTTTTTACTTTTACATTTCCTGTTTTCATTTTGGGATGTTTTAGTAATTTAGTCATTTGTTATTTATTATTAATTAGAAAAAAATATATATATTATATATTTTTGGCTTACTTGTTATAGTGTTTTAATTTTTATTTATTTATTTTTAGTTTGTTTAAAAGAATAACACCCACCAATACAACACAGAAGATAATGAATGATGCAAATAAATTGTAAACATTTTTATTGTATTTACATGTACATTTCTTACATTAAGCAGACAATTTTATTCAAAGCATTTTGAGACAGTACATTACTCTGTAATAGGCTGGAGTGAACTCCGTGGGCCAGTTGGTGTCTCTCTTTCATTACTGGTCTTGCAGTTTGTCTAGGTAGGAAGAACTATATGAGATTTTGCCCGGATCAGCACACTGCACTTCTCAGACTACACCCAGTGTCTTCTGCAGAGAGAAAAGCTTGTGAACACCCTCTCCCAACCACACTTAAGACAGAAATGACTCTTTAAAAGGCCCTTCCCTCTGTTTTACACACAATGACATCAATGTGGCTTTGAACTTGTTTGTGAACAATCTGCAAATAAATAATCATATAAATGAGTGAAAAAAAACGCAGTCTCTTGCTGCACAAGCAAGATAAGGTTGTATTGTGTTTAATCATTAAACAATAGCTGCCATGTTCTGCTCAAAACAAGACATTAACGCCCTGCATGAGACTGATACATGGGCTGTGATATGAAGAGTGAAATATCAGGGGAAATATGAGTGCAGAAGTTCAGTGAAGCCTCAGGGTTCGTCTAACTGGATCATGCTCTGGAGTCATTACTCTGCGATAAAACATCTGTGAGGTTCAATGAACAACAGGCAGAACTGTAATCACCATTGACATTGAGTGGGACATGGTGCTTCAGACTCACATTAGTGGTCAACAGATGCTTTTTATCCTAAATTATTACTTTTGAGGCCCCCCGTCCTGAATATGTATAGTGAGATCTTTGATAACAGGCATTTGCATATATAACATTGTATTATATGAGCGTATCTGTTACCTGGAGTGTAATGGTGTTTCTTAAAAGATATATATAATAAAATGTGTATGTGTGTGTGTGTGTGTGTATGTGTGTAAATATATAAAACCATTTATTTATTTTCTATACATTTTGTTTATATTTTATTTTTATACACCCATTTCATTTTTTTTATAGGCATTTAATTTTTACTTTTTGCAGAAACTGACCATTATACTGCAGGTAACATAAATTATGCTCATATAACATTTTGTAACAGTATTGTTTTGTTCACATTATATATGTATGTGTACTGTATATATTTATTATGTATATATATGTATATATATAAATACTTTAGGGGAAATATGTAATGTTTATATTATATATATATATAAATTATATTAATGTAACAATATATTCTGTATATGTGTGCTTTTATATAAAAACAATATATAAAAGCAATAAATACACCGTACACACCTATATATTATGGATTTTTAACTTTTTTTTGGACACAATTACACCAATATATATATATATATATATATATATATATAATATTACTGTTATTATTTTACATTTATTTATCCAATCTTAGGTTTTATTACATTTACAACTAATAAAAATACATTAAAATGTAATTTCTTTATTTATTTTATTATGTTTATTTCAATTGTGACTTTATTGATTAAAACTGGCATATTATTTCTACTAATTGCTACTGTAATTGTGACCAGTTATCTCAAAATGTGATATACCTCAAAACTGTGACTTTATTTATCTTAAATGTGATGTAATATCTCACAGCTGCAGTTGTACAACATATAGTTGTGGGTGTCTTGTAATATTGATCCAGTATCTCACAATATGATGTTACATATCAAGAAAAAAAATATATTTTTTAATTTTATTAATTAAAATATTAATAATTGATTAATAAATACATAAATATATACATTATACAATAAAACAATACATGTTACAGTGTGCTGTATTTTAATGTTGATTAATATCTCAAAATTTGGCATTAATTATCTAAAATGCTTTTTTGTGATTTTCATTCATTGTTTATCAAATGTGCTGAAAGAAAGAAAAAAAGAAAGAAAGATATTAGGGAAATCAGATCCAGTGTATAGAGCGGATTGCTGTTTTTCGTTACCCAGAAGCTGTTGAAGCAAAATCAGTTTTGCTCTCTTATGCTCTTGAGTTTCTGTATACATGCTATCTTGACTCTCTCCTTCCAGGCAGACTAGGATTTCTACAGCCCCACCAAGAAATCTTTGCCAAAACATTATACACAAGCCCTTTTATCTCTGCTCTCCCTTCGTTTCCACAGAAGCCGCTCTGTGTTTAATTAAGAAAAAAAGAAACAATAAAGGAAAGAACTGTAGAAAAGCAGTTGCCCCGAGCCTTTAAGAGCTCTAAACGCTCGTTTTCCTCTACTTCATCTTCTTGCTGCATTGACTTTTCACACACTGATCCTGGACTGTGGTTTATATAACCGTTTGGGTAGAATGTCACTCAAGGAGATTGGTGTCAGTGCTGATAACGTACCAAAGTGATCGGAGACTGAGATCTCGCCACCTAATTATGGAGCCTTTTGCCCGACGTGCATCTGGAAGGGAGTGATAAGATGAATGCAGCTGATGGGAATAAAGCGTTTCTGAGGAGGGGGGATGCAGAGGCAGGCAGGGGTACCACAGCGTTCTATCTCTCTCTCCGCCTGCTTCATGTTTGTCATGTTTGCTACTGGCTTCGAATGCATTGGAGTTGGAAAGTGAGTGGGAGAGAGAAGAGGAGAGAAGGGGAGAGAGGGATACTGAGTAAAGCTAGCCATTTTCTTAAAGACATGTCGCAGTGCAGATGAGATCGAAGCGTGGGGTTTTGACTAAAACTAGCCTTCCCACATTTATATGAACAACGTCAGGTTTATCACCTGCCACTGCCCATAGAACTCATCATTCCAGCTGCTGTGTCATTCATACAGTGAGGTCACCCTTCAATACACTCATCTCACGTCAGGTACATCTGACGTAACCCAGCCTGTATGTTTCAGGCTCACATTTTGCATTGTTAAATGCGTTAGAATGAATATGACTATATATTTATCCACAACATAAAATAAAAAAAAAAAAGTAAATAATATGAAAAAATATTTATTTTAGATCAAATTTACTTCAAATAAATGTTATGTTAACACATTTACATTTCCCCCCCCCCGAATTTATATGTATATTCACACACAAACACTCACACACACATTTTTATTTAAATTAAATATATATATATATAATTTGTTAATTTTATTTATATATACATTCATAAAATACATTATGGCATCTATGCAATGTCTCATTTTATACATTTCCATACAGAGAGAAATATTTTCTCAAAAAAAGTTATTTTATCATTTATATATTGACTCATATATGAAATGTTATTTTTTTTTTTATATTACAAAATATGAATACAAATATAAAAAATAAACAATAAAATAATATAAAGTATTATTCTATACTTTAATATAAATATCAGTATACAAATATTTCTGAAAAGTACACACTGCTTAATTTAAAGTATTATTCATATAATATATAATACATTTTACATATATAAATATTAGGGGATGTTCCCATTCTACCAGCAACTTTTCTTAGTTAGCTGCACAATTTGAAATATGATTCATGTTTGTAGCAGACATAAGGCTGGGCAAATTACACACCTGAAGTTGAAGGCTTTGGATTGCGGGGTTTGTTTAAATCCCTAATCTTAAGTATGTGTAATAGTAATTGTGATGTTTGATTTGGCAAGCGCTGCTAATAATTTGGCCCCTAAAGATGTTGGCTGCGGATTTATGTTGTGTGTAGCTACACATCAATGTTGGATAAATATGGAGATGGGCTGTTCCACACCATGATGTCGAATGCCAAAAAACTGTCAAATGGATGATGAGTATTCAGTACACGTGGAAAACCCCCGTTATCAACCCCCTCACTGCCGCTCCGGGATAACACACGTGACACCAGGAAAAAAAGGCCTACACTACAAAGCACGTTCCGAAACCTATTACACCAAACAGAGAGTTCACTGAACTGAACAGGCAGAAATGAAGGATCATCAACAGTCGAGCTCTTCCAATTGGATTCTCCTCTCTCCCAACCTCCAGATCCTTCTTTTCTTGTTACAGGAAGAAAAAGCTGCAAAAGCTTTAGGCAGCACAACACTGGAGCGGCTGCTGAACTGCTGGAAGTGTTTTGGATTCCCCAACACATACTTTCCAGCTTTCATTTCCTCTGGCTTTCCTGTTTGCTTCAGAACATTTGGAAGGGAACTTCTCTCTTTCTGGCCTCCTTTATCAGATGATGACATGCAGGGCTCTGTAAAAACAAATGCAAATGACCGGGAGCCTCAGGAGTGACCTCTGGAGTATGTTTTACAAGAAAAAAAAAAAGTGAATAAATAAGTATATACTTATAAGTATATATTAACATATATAAGTGCTGGGCAACACTTAATCATATTATTTATCGCATCTAAATTAAACGTTTTTGTTTATGTAAGATGCATATGTAAAGACACACACAAGCAGTATATATTTTGTATTTACATTTATATATAAATATTATATATAATTATATTTAAAATACAAACATAATAAAGTTTTATCAAATAATATATATGTGCATGTGTGTGTACTTATACACAAGGACACACTTATATCAGGTACACAAAAACTTTTATTTTGGATGTGATTAATAGAGATACATTGTTGCCCAGCACTTATTTACACACACACACACACACACACACACACATATATATACACAAAGTAGTCAACATTTGAAGTGGTTGAAAGTTGTTCAAAGAAAATAATGCATTTTTTGTTTTTTGTAACTATGATGAAAAGTGCTGATTGACTTCAAATGTTGACTAGTATACACACACACACACACACACACACACACACACACACAATTATTGTTGTAAAAGCTGTAACTATTTAGGGATAATTATTTTGTACACATATTTTTAAATTACACACACAGCAAAATGACAGCATATTTTCAGTAAAAAATATATGTACATAATTCTTACAATATATCCTACAAAAACAATTGAAAAAAAAAAGAAGAATGTAATTGCAAATATATTATCAGAAATTGCCTCATGCTTTTACATTTCATTATGAGAAAGACAATAATATTAATGAATAATATTATTTTGCTGTAAACCCACTAAGTTTAATCTATTTTAAAAGAAGCAATGGTGCTTGAACTCGATCGGGATATAGGCAAACATTTTTATTAGCGTTGAGAGTTCAGATATGGTCATTTCTTCCTTTCCGCGTGATGATAGCATGTTTCTTTCAGCAGCTAATAATTTTGAACCCTTATGCAATGGTGTTTACAGAAAATCGTTAATTATCACAAATGTAATGCCAACTGCAAAAACAGGTTTTATTGTGTAAAGCAAATCACAGTATCTTATTTGATTAAAGTGTTTGATTCTTTCATAGTGTTCTATGAAAGAAGCATGTGTGTAAACATGTTTTTGCTTAAGCTGGTAGTCCTCGGGGCACAATCAAGCCCAATAAGAGCACCTGCTCAGAATTTTCCTCAAATGTCCTTTAGGGGACGCTAATGGACCACAGCATTCAAAACTGCTTTTCCAATCAGTGCAGTGCGTGGGTAATTATTAGGCTATTAAAAAAGATAAAGCAAGTGCTTAAAGATATTTTTCACAAATTCTGAAGTAAAAATCTGTCGTCATATTAAACCACAATTATCAGACACTGGAGAAAAAGGTATAATACCTAGGTATAATAATATGCGTGATAATATCTAAATTAACTGGATTTATTAAAGTGCAAAATATTTTTCATTAAAAAAAACTGTTTTTATTCAACAAGTATGCTATTTCTTCATCTCATAATAGAAAATCCAAACAGCTTATTTTTCCATACATAACATATGTTTCCCATCATGAGGTTGTGCAAATACAAACCCTTTGTTCTTTATTTCAGAGCCTTTTATCCAAAGACCTGTTATGACCCAAATAGTGCAAAAGGTAACATGGTCACATCAAAGCTAACACTGGCGTCCACGCTGCATACAGCGAGCATCTATAATGTTCCTGGTGCACTACATTACTCTCTGCATCTAACCTGGACCCAATTACAGGGGCCCTGGAACAATTTCACAGAGCTTGTGTGGCTACTCAGCAGATAGAGTTGCCATGGAAGCCAGTGTGATTGAAAAAGAAAAATGACAGGCTGCCAAAAGGGAAAGAGGGAGACAGAGACAGACAGAAAATAAAGAGCATTTTGCTCTTCACAACATGCAAGATCCTAGATAAATTGTAAACAATTGTCTTTTTTTACCTTTAGCTGAAATCTGAAATAACTTAGTTAAGTACATGCCCATACCACCCACCTCCTAAGAAAACAAGATGATTTTCAGACATGAAACGTGAAATTTAAAAGAACATAAATTGTGAAATTGGGATTGCATATGGGAAGTTGCCTAAATAAATAAAAATTGGACAGTGTCTTATGGTGTGGCATTGTAAAAATGTAGAAAAACTACACTATCATACAAATGACATGAGAAAAATATATCTTCATTCGTAGAGGTACAAATAGCACAAGAGAGGTTTATGTTGGTTACTGTACCATGGTACAGTACATATCCTAAACTTTCTTGTAAATTACATGGTACTGCTGTAAAAACGTGGTAACACTAATTTGTAGGTTAAGACACCATGTAAATATCATAGAGCATTAAGTGTAGTATAATAGTTACCTTATTCAACATGGTACAGTCCATGTCCAAAAGTGATGGCTATGGTATTACCATGATACTTCGTTTCATAATTACATGGCATTACTATTGTTAAAAACAACAACAACAGTAATACTTATTTGGTGGTCGGAATACCTTGTAAATATCATGAATACTCTTTGTTACAATAAGACCATGAGAGTAAAGGATTACCACATTCACATTTTGCACCTTATTGCTACCAAAAAAACCCCAAAACACTTTTTCTGAGTGAACTGATTTTTCTAGGTTAGTTAAGGTGACTATCCTCAAACATGAATAGAATGCAGTACATGTGACCGACTGGAGCTTTGATGTTAACGGCTACCTTTGCACTGAGAGCAAGATTGGACAACTACACACACACGAGTGCAAGTCCGACACACCTCACCTCACCGCTGACCACAACATCGAAATATGTGACCGGTAAACAAACAGCCTATGAAACAGCAGCGAGCTGTGAGACCCCAGCACCTCGAAATCATTGCCCCATCCACGTTACCAAGGCAACGGGTGCAGGCCGATTAAAAACAATGTCTGCGCAAATAACATAATGGGCCATAATCAACACACCGGGAAGCCAGCGGCTCTGCCTGCTGAAAGCACACATCACCATAACAACGGCAGCTGGTACTCCTCAGTGTGTCTGAACATTTGCTCACCTAATCTGTGATTTTTATGACAGAACGAATGAGAGATATGAAAAGAGACGGAAAGAGGAAGACGGTGAGGCACACTGAGAGACAGAAAAGTAATTTGACTGATGACCTCTACAAGGTCTGCTGTAATCACAATCATTGCTGAGATAAAAAATAAAAAAAACACCATTTTTTTTTCTCTAAAACTGGTGGATATAGAAGGTTGGTTATGCAGTTTATATGCACTGCATAAAATACAGATACAAAGGAGCTGATATCAAAATCAAATATATATACATATACTATAAATAACATAAAATATACCATTTTACACACACTATAAATGATATAATATATATATATATGTATTTATTCATTATGATCAAATGTGATATTAAATATATTACATTGTAGCAAAATTTAAGTTTCAAATAAATATTTTCATTAAAGAATTCAAAAAAATAGTTTTACGTTTTATTGATAATAATAAGAAATGTTTCTTGAGCACCAAATTAGAATGATTTCTGAAAGATCATGTGACACTACTAATTATGCTGAAAATGTAGCTTTACATCAGAGGAATAAATTATGCATTATTTATGCATTAGCAAGCAAAACTGTATTTATGGCCTCCTCTGCCTCAGCACTTATACTATCATATACTTTGGGTATATTCAACTTTGTACTTTGACATTATCGTTGTGTTGCTCGGGGAGGCAGGAAATAAAAAAGAGAACCATGTTTTGTGGCTACAGCCATCAGCGTCGCTCATGAGAGAACACAAGCGCGGAGCTCACAGAAGTTACTCTGGCAAGACTGGAGAAGAGTTTGTGTGATGAGACAAAACGGTACGACAACTCATCTGTCATTTCCCTCGGATTCAAAAGCGGAAGAAAAAAGAAAAGAAGCAAACCCACAGAATGTGCAGGCCATTGAATAGAGTGACCTTTGAAAGGTTTAAATTGTGTTGGAAAGTAGCACTCAGTGACATTTCAAACACTCGGTTGAGTATGAGGTATCTATCTGAAAGCTTAAACTGCAAAAAAAGAGATATACACCAAGCTGGTAGCTGAACAAAATAATAAAAAAGACATAATATGAGATGAAAGAACAAGCACAATGCATTCTAGGATGTAACAGAATATCAATTAAATAAATAGATTGCATATATTATACTATGCATAATAAATTATTGAATCAAGTTATTAAATATACATTATATATAGGTGCAAATATAATAGGTTTATGATGTTATTTTTTAAGCGAGAGGCTGTGCTATATCGTGAACAAATCACAGCTGAAGGGTGATGTACAACTCTATCAGCCAGGTTTTTAATATATGTAACATATATAAAAATGGCCGTTTTACTATATTATATGTACATATATGCGTACATATATATGTACATGTATGCACGTATATATGTACACATATATGTACCTATATACCTATATAGGTACATATATGCACTCCGCGAAGCGGAGTGGCCGTTACACCTCGGGTGTGCATTATTTTTCTAATAATTCAACGGTCCGGAGTCAATTATTCTGCTTATACTACAGTTGCCACACCTCAAGACATCGATCAGATGATATATTTCAAGGGATTCGTCTGGTTTTTCTATTTAAATCGCAATTGTGAGTGGGATTATTTCTTCCGCATCTCATCCAACGACTCTTTTGCTAGTTCCAAAACGTCATT
>JAUMHQ010000078.1:5628502-5660695 GCA_032361165.1 Enteromius paludinosus | reverse complement strand
TGAAATATAAACATGAACATTATTCAAATAAATATTGACAGCAACAAGAAAATACTTATGTTTTCTAAATACACCATTAGAACAAACAACAATAGCAAATTGTATCACTAAGTGACTATGACACTCACATCGTAAAGTTCTGGAATAATTTTGCTGCTGAAATGTTAACCTATGCAGCCTGAGCCGGAAACGGAATTGATTCGTTCGTCTCTCGAGTCTTCGGGTTGTTCAAGTCATTCGTTCATCACATGACAGCCCCATAAGCTTAACCTATGCAGCATGAGCCGTGCGCGACTGAACGAATCACTTCCACGAGACGACTCGTTCTTCCGGAGTCACATTAAAGATTCGTTCAAAATGAACGAATCATTCAAGAACGACACATCACTAGTCTTGAGAATTTCTGACCATCGCCTGATTGTCTATGTGCTTAATACACAGAAAATGCCCATTTTAATTAAAATGATAGTTTAATGCCTAAAGTAGGCTAAGTAGCGAAATATCACGGTTCACGTGGCTGTACTGAACCGAACAGGGCGAACCGAACAGTTCGATAAAGAACCGAAAACCATTGCATCCCTAATATATATATATATATATATATATATGTTTCGTCTGATTATTCCTAAAAATGTTATTTGCTATGTGTTTTTAATGTAGTTTATAAGCCAATTTCGTGAGAAAGCGCGTATGAAACGATGAAACCAATCTTTCAATCAGCACCGCCCCCATCGTAAACCAATCCAGTTGCTATTTCTCCACTATAAATAGGCCGGCATTTCCCTCTGCCTCCCCTTCTCCGCCGTTTGCTCCTTCCTCGGGGGGCATGCAGGGTTCGAGCCGGACTCCGAGCCACACCCTCATTTAGGGCTCTCATCACTAGGGCTCGGGGTTCGCCGAACTCCCGGCTCGCCCCTGACAGCTCGCCAAACATGCTTTACTATCATTGAGGAAGCGCGAACTCGAGAAATGGCTGTAGCTTTAACTAGTTTTTGTCACACTTTTTTTTTTATTAAAATGTTTTTTTGGTGCCACACCATTTTTGGGCTAGATAAATTCTTTATTTGCATAATTTAATTGTATTGCATTTGCCAGATGCTTTTATCCAAAGTGACTTTCAAGGTACACTTTTAAATCAGTTCAACTGTTCCCTGGGAATTGGACCAACAACCTTGGCATTGCTAGAGACTCGCTGTACTGTATATAGTATTTATATTTGTTCTGAACAAGTGTTTTTGTTCTGATTCCACTGGAACTGGGATGCGTTCAAGGGAGGAATTAAAATAGAAGACATTCATTTGCAAGTGTTGTACTCGTTACTTAGTCATGAAATAAACATGGACAAAATCTGTGGACCTGTGACACAAAATTTGGAGTAGCCTAAATACTTACAAATAAAAATGTTAGCACTTTTATAGCCCTGTTATATGACTTCAGTGTTTGGTTAGTCACATGTAGCGTAAGTAACCACTTTTTAGCTGGATAATAGTTGAACTGCTTTAGCTTCACAGTTAGCTTCCCCAACACTGACCATGCCAGCTTTGTCTGAGCCATATCTACATAGACTTCAGATGGCTTTTGCTGGTCAGGAACTCTCCCTGGGGCGATGGAGTAACTATGTGGAACGATCTGCCTAGATTACCATTATGGGCAAATGGTAACAAATTGGCGTCCTTGTACTTTGTGACAAGCTTGAGATTCAGGCAGATGATGTGTTCAATAGCGCTACAAATGATCTAGCCGGGTATCAGATAATGTGGGAGCTGATGGCAGCTGCCGGGAGGTGAGCGGTGCATTTCATTATGACTGCGCCGCCATCAGATGCTGATTCACTGTCAGGAAATGGTGGAGAGCGTGCCAAAAGTCACACAGATGTTGCATTGTACTCATCTTTTCAAAATGAATCCAACGAGCAGGCGGCGAGAGAATGTGTCCATGGATTGAGGACAAACAGTGTTGATTTTAGGAGTTTCTCAGCTGTGCCATTAAGGTTGAAGGAATTGTAAAGATATTTAAGGCTGTATTCACGTCGCCCGATTCACGTCACATCTGGAACATGTCATGCAAATGCATCCACTGAGGATACGAGGAACGGAGGGTTACAGAGAGATAACTTTATGATGTTTCAATGAAGATTTAAAATTATTAAATGGATTATGTGGGTTCGGCCACACATATCAAATTCTAGATTATGATTTTATGGTTAGGCAAGCATTCAAGTTGGAGTTAGTATTTTTAGCTAGAGACTAAATAGATTTCTATAACTGAAAATGTGTATACTTGCACACGTGTTGTTTGTGAATTGTCAGGAATTGTCCCCCCTCCCCCAACACTATACCTACTCCTTACAGAAAATTAGTTTTCATTGTTACACTTTCATATACTGCTATTTTTGCTACTACTATATACCCAGGATTACACAGGCTGGTCCCCACTCTAAACATTTTAGGTTTTACTATCCTTGTGGGGACATTTTATAACAGCTAGGATTTTAGATAATGTGATAAAAGCATGGAGACAGGTGAAGATCAACCTTTTTTCTCCTTTATGTAACCTATAGATTTGTTTCATAATCTTATATTACATAAGATCATGTTTATGGATGTGCTGTTAAGAAGCACTTCTTTTTTTATATTGTGTTATGAATGCATAAAGAGTACAATTTTAGTGCATGGAGGCATACACATCGGAAGACTTGGATGCCTTATTTCATTGGTTGTTTTGTATGGATTATAAAATCCTTTTTTCTGAATTGAGTCAAGAGGCACTTAAAATGTTTTTTTTCCCTTGTGTTGATTAACATTACATACACTAGATGGCAGCACTGGCTAAAGGCCCTCTGCCGTCTCATTGGGGTGTGGAGTTTGTCTTTGCTGTGTAAGTATGTTGAAAGTGTGAAAAGAACAAACACTTCTGAGTGGCATATGTAAATATTGGTATACATTACTTAAGTCCTTCAAGGCTTTCTCACTGTGGAATCCTGGGTAAAAAAAAAAAAAGTTGGAATCTCTCTGGGAATATGATGGGAGAAATTGAGGCGTTTAACATTTTCATTCAATCACGACCAGAGTCGGTAGGAATGCTGACAGCCCCAATTCAAGCAGCCCACATAAATACTTAATTTTTCTGTCATGTTCACTATGCTGTCAGTCTAAGCTTGAGGTTTGGCAGCTGCTGTAGAAACACAACTGCTGCAGAAAGCTGTAGCCCTCCCAATACAGAGCTAAAAATGCACCTCATAATCAATAATTAATTGTTTTCATTACCTTTCATACACTCAATAATTAAAAAGAACAAAAAACAGCATTAATAATATTTACTCTGTTATTTTCCCCGAATTCCATTCTTGCGTTTCTTGCATTTTAAGCATGAATTGCGTCTTGAGTGTGTCTCAGGACAGTATATAAGGGCTGGGTGCGATATTGGCCATATAATTATAGTTATAGGCTGTTGGTAGAGTAGGTGCCATATTTAATTTGCCGTGAATAAAAACAAGGCTGTGAAGGGTTGAAATGCCGTGTGTTCAATGTCAAATTGTTGTAGCCTGTTTGATTATTCAGCTGAAAAAAATGACCATGAAATAGGTTCACATATTGATTTTGTAAATTGTATGTGAAATCGTTCTTAGGTACACTTTTGCATTCAGTGAAGTTTTTGTTTACATTGTATATGTGCGTACTGTGTATATGATGTATATGTAAATACATAAACATGCATTCATATAATTAAGAAGGTGTTATGTTCATATATTAAATATTTATATAGAATAAATTATATGAATATAAATACAAACATGTACAATATTCATGCAAAAATTTTTACATTTTCAAAACATGCTGTATGTGTCTTTTTATTTACAAAATAAATATACATTGTAATTTAGGATGTGATTGGTCGTGATCAATCATTTGACACATATGTACTATATAGGTAGTTGACAAATAAAAATGATTTTTTTTTTTTTTTTTTTTTACATTGTATCCTTATTCTTAGAATTACATATACCATGAGAGAGGTTTATCTTCAATGTTAGAGGTTATTATATATATAAAATATTTATAAAATTTTTTGCCGTAACATCTTAGGACAACCTTTTGAACAGGCTCTAAGATACTTATCTTCTATTATGTTGTGTAAAAACGACATCTACTCCGATGTCTGTTTATGGTCTGATGGTTTTTGGGGTTTGCGGTTTGCTGTGTAAGAGTTTATTGCTTCAAACAGCTTAGAAGCTGCCATCCATGACAGTTGAATCCATGACTATCATTTTGTCATGTCAGTAAACAATGTCCATAAATTGGCCCAAACGTGACCAACACTTTTGTACATTACTTTATTAGATTCTTAGAAATGTTTTGATGGAGTTTTCTTGATAATGTTAACTATGTGAAATGTTAGCCGGGATGGTGTGTATGAGTGTGTGTTTGTGTGTGTGGTCTTAAATTTCAAGGTCTGGTGGGTATTCATAGAGGTGACGGGCTGCTGGAGAACCCCACAGATGCTCAGAGCCCTGATATCTGCTGCGTCCTGCTTCAGCGGCCCCTCAAGATACCCAGCTCTACCCTTTTACAACTCAACCACAGCCAAACACTCTCGCTCTTATCATCACCTGCTACTGTCTTGGATTTTGGAGATCCTCAAGCCAGTTTATTGCTCTAGAGCGGGAGCTGAGGATCATGCCCTTTAGGGCTGTGAAGTGGTGGCAGAAACATTGAACATATGGGTGAACCTCACAAAAGCATGTCCAGCTCAGAATTCATTCCAAAATCAAAAAAAGCAACAAAAAAAAAGCAACCGTTTAACTGCTTAAAAATGTCACTTAAGCTCACCAAGGCTGCTTAATGTTTTTGAGCAGATATTAGTATAGTATAACTATTACAATTAAAATATATTAGTATATTTAACTACGTTCTGAAAATTATTTTTGAGAAGTATTTTTTATGTTAAATTCCTGTGCTAAATTTCAGCAAAAACATCTTTAGTGTCATGTGATCCTTTAAAAATTGTTCTAATATCTTGGATTGTTGTTTAGGAAGCTGAATGCTGCAATTTTTGTTTGTTTGTTACTATTATTTTAGGATTCTTTTGAAGAATAGAAGTTCAAAATAACAGCATTTCTTTGAAATATATTTTTTGGAAGACATTAAATAAGCCTTTATTATAGCAGTTATTACTCTAATGTGTCCTTGCTAAATAATAAAAAAAAAAATTAATTCTAAAAATTAATTATGGAAATTATTCAGAAAATGGAAGTGCATATACATATTTTGCATGCAGAAAATTTTGACTTTTTTTTTGTCACCATTTAAGCATATCGTATTGTCACATGCGCACAACTACTATTGCATTTACAATTAAAAACAAAAATGCCAATGGGATGTTTTTGCATTATGTTAATGATGAGAAAATATTACTGGTTATTAATATAGTTTGTCTTTAGGCAAAATATGAGATCTGAGATCTCTCTTACCTTGCATAGACAGCAGTGGAACTACCACGTTCAAGGCCCGGAAACATAGTTTAAGGACTTTCAGGTTAGGAATGACATATAAGTGAGTAATTAATGACAGAATTTTAATATTGGGTTTTATTATGTAAGCACATAGGCCAGTACCCCTGCCTTTGAACCATGGAAGCTATTCTCTTACAGCATGTCAGGGAGGAGGAAGAGGCGACGGGTCTCTTTATGTGTGACTCTGCCTGGGGCCTGTTGTATGGGCTCTTGGCAGGGAGTCCTCACCGCACAGAGGGTGATCTCATTTTCGTAATGGGCTTTGTCGCTGTTTGTCGTTATTAACATTGGCGCTGCTCTCGGGGGGTCTTGGAGAGTCATCCAGTCACACACCAGCCTGTCCTGCTTTACATTTGACACCCATTATAACTTTGTTTTGATTAGAACTAAGTGGACAATCTGTATAAATGGCTGCGTAGTTGTATTTATGCGGATGTATTCAAAAATGCAGTTAGTAAACACATTATGTGCTTGTTTAGCAACAAACTGCATTCACATTGCAGGTGGAATGCCTGCATTGGTGATTCGACCGTATACTTTACAAAATCACATTTGAAGGTAAAGTCAGTTTTTGAAAGATATGTTTTAATAATATTTACAATGTTTTTTTTAAATGCAGCGTTTGACTAGCAGCATTAGATCAGCCAATGGTTTGAGTTTAAGGCGGGACTGGCTGTCTGTTCGAACCAATGGCAAATGGTTTGAAAACATTATTTTTGAAATTGCTTTTGGCAATGCAGAAATTACACACTTCACCTTTAGCTGCCAGTTTTGAGTGATGCAAGTAACTGCTCATGCACGGAAATAATTATAGTAGCTTAATAATTTTGTTGCCAGAGTTTAAACTTCTCTGGCTTCCTGCATTTTTGTCACTTGACTCTGATGTTATTTTCCGATCACCAGTTGGAATGACCAGTAATTTACCACTCTATGGAAAAATGTAAAAAAATAAATAAATAAACCAACGTCAGGTTACCACTATTTTAGTGACTAAAGGTTTTCAAACCAGAGGTTTTGTGCAGGGTTACCCCGCTTAGTCGCTATTTATGGACACTGCATGGCTAAAATTTATGCAGTGCTAAGTAACAACTGTGGGATAAAACTTCAGCTTGTGTTTGAAAATGGACCAGACTCTTGTTTTGTTTACAGTTTAGCCATATTAAGTGTAATTTAGCAGGACCTCTTTGCCTAACATGGTTGTTACCAAATTGCGAAGAGGAAAACAAATTGTCATACAAAGCCGATTTTTCACTAGCTTATATGATTCTTTAGGGTCTTAATGGAAAGTTTGTAATATAGTTTATTTTAAAATTTCTCAAAGATAGTGTAAAAAAACAATCATTTTACCCTGCCAAAAACAGCTCTTTAGAAATCACTCTGTTCTGTGTACTTCCCCTTTAAAACTTCACGAGCTCTGCTGACTCCGCCCCTCTTTTCTGAGGTGCCCTCTCAGAGGATTTTTTTTTGCGGTATTTATAGTGAAACTTGCTAATTAGAACATTATTAGAAATTGACATTATTAGGTGATTTGCAAAGATTCATTAAAAGACATTATACATTATCTTGTCTCTGCGTCTCGGTCTGATGACGGCTCACTCATGGCGGGTCTGAGGTAAGACACCAGTTCAGTCTGTGTGACACGCTGCTGTCAATCGACTATTGTGGGAGTGGCCTCTGTCGGTGTGACGCCACACCGACATGCATTTGAGAACGGCCTGATTTCAGAAGGGGTAACTAATTTGTATTAAATTAGAAGAAATCTACTGGTGGGTCTTTATCATTGTAGGGTGGTGTGTACACACACTCCCAACACACATTTGAATCCAAACAGCTTGTAAAAGTGCACGTGGCACTGGATGACCCCCAAGATGACCAAGTGTTTTGATGCATTGCGTAAGTTCGAAATCATGACAAGGAGTTGCATGCATCTTAACGATTTTTTTCTTGTGTATAAAATGTCTTTTTGTAATTGCACCATGGACCTGCAGGAACATTATTTCATTCCAGTGTATTCTTGTATATGTCTCAAATGACAAATAAACTTGAAACGTGAGAGGTAATGATAAGCCTGCATAGCAATTTAGTTTTCTAGGTGGAAAATGATATCGTGGTCATTTAGATCTGTATCACAATTTGGATGTCGTACCATCAATAGTTCTGCTTGACAATTTTATTGCAGCCCTAATGGACGTCTAGATGCTTTGTCATGTGATCTGGCTCTTCTGGACAGCTTTGGAGTCGCGGCAGGGGATGTTTCACTGCGCAAATGGCCTCTAGACTACTGAAGCATGGTGGGGCCATACATGAAAATTATACATGGCTGAAAGCTAAATTGCCTTATGTTCCCGCTTGCTCTCTGTTCCTTATCTGCTCTTTACATTTGGACAGTTTGTTACTATAAGTGGTCCACTGTACACCGTATGTACTATAGGAGAATTGGAAGCTGCATGTGACAGTAGTATATGTATGTACGCTGCCAGTCAACTGTGGACGATAGAAAAGCCTGGTCTGCACATCCATCTACACTCTTGGAATTTATTATCTCAAAGCTTTTAGAAAAAAGCCAGATAATTAGCTGCAATGGAGGGAGAAAGCACTCATTGTAGTTACTGGCTTTTAGCTTCACTCTACATTAATTAATGGCGGTCTCTGGTGATGTGAAAAAGCAGGAGTCTTTTAAAGGTCCATTACTGTTTCTTGGCGGTAGACGATCTGAGCTGACCAGCAGAAGCATGGATGGACAGCTAAATTTGTTTTGTACTGTTTGCAATTTTAAGGAGAATTTGTAGCTTTTGAGCACTGCGCATGGAAATATTTTGCAAGGTGGTGGAACATGCATGCAAATGTAAATTTAAAATCTCAAACTTTTGTGTAATAAAAATGAAAACGATGTAAATTAATTAAACTGTTTAGATTGTATCCACAATAGTGTAACTTAAAGGAGTAGTTGACTTTCAGAACATCAAGATGTTTATATCTTTCGTACATCTTGGATGAGATCTTACACCTTTAACTCAATTTTAACATTTTAATCAAATAATTTAATGTTGTTGAGTTTAATATTTGTAGCTCCCAGCATTGTGTGCGATTGTATGGGAGACATATTTTAGAGAAGAAAATGTTTATTTAATAAAATGACTGTTGTTTTTCTGATTTAATTGGTGTACAGTATGACACACTTGGTTCTTTTAAAAATAGGGTTCCTAAGTAGTTCATCCGGAAATGAGGCATTGACTGAAGGGAATTTATTTCACAGTTGTCTTCCTCTCTTGTTTTGGGTTGTTATAGTTATGGGCTGTAGAAAATTAGTGAAAAGTTTTACTTGAGAACTCTGTTGATGCTTATTAACAGATTCTCACTCTCTAAAACACTGCTAAGGTGTGATTGATGCCTGAAGCTTGAAAACATCCCATGTACTGTAGTACTGAGTTTCACTTTTATCAGTGTAATAATTGCATGCAAATATGAGCAGCTCAGTTTTTATGTACTCTCACATGGCGAAAGATCACATGATACAAAACAATTCCATAGTGTGTACATGTTTTGGCAAGGTTGCTCAGCACTAGAATTCTTTAATAAGTAGTTTCTTAGCAGGTCGTTGTCTACCTTTTACTATGTTTATCATAAGGTCCACCAGGAGTAACCTTGGGTTAAATGACTTCTCAAGGACCCAGTGGTGATAGTTCATGACCTGGAATCTAATAATCATCTGCTTTTAGACTTTTGAATGTGTTTGATACGTGACTCATTTTTTGATTCTTTTTTTTGTGCTTGTGTAAGTTTGTGATTGCTTTATGGATATTTGGACTGCCATGTGTTTTAAATGAGAAGGACATGCTGCTGATTAGCACAGACCAGCATTATCAAGGAAAAAAAGAAAAGTAAAGAAATTGTATTCCAGCTTGGATGTCATATTTGGC
Source organism: Enteromius paludinosus (assembly GCA_032361165.1). Lineage (NCBI taxonomy): Eukaryota > Metazoa > Chordata > Actinopteri > Cypriniformes > Cyprinidae > Enteromius > Enteromius paludinosus. The sequence continues at coordinate 5,651,263 of JAUMHQ010000078.1, read as the reverse complement.
AACCTTGGCACCTCCAGTGAATATACGGATGATTATAGCCTAAGGCTGACAGCTAAAATAGACTTCTGTTTACTCAGATATATTGAAATACATTTTTCTGAATTAGATACAGTCCCTCATACTGTTGATTTATTCATTGTTTCTCTTTTTTTGAAAAGTTTTAATATTTATATATTTTTAGAGTTAGTAGCCAATTGTACATATGCTGTTTAAATATTTGTATAGTACTATAACTCCTACCCAATTTGAAAATATTTTGTATTTGTTTAGTTTGTTTTGTGTGTTTTTGGTTTTGCTTGGTGTTTTTCCTTTTGTTATCTGTTTAGTGTACTATATTTATTTTTGTTTGCTTTTGTTTTAGTTAATTTTTTTTCACATTTTTAAAAAGAATTCTGAATTTGTTTTTTTCCATTTGATTTATTTATTTATTTTTGCTGAAATCTGATTTCTCCTTCCACAGGAATTTGTGAACTCTATGTAGCTGTTTGTTTATTGGTCAATGATTTATTAAATTTTAAATTACAAATAGACTTTTTTTGAACCCAAACATCTTGTTTAAAGATGGGTTTACTTGCGGTTCTGGTATTATATGATATCTAACATTGGGGAAAAAAGATGGCGTCTCAGGTCTCCTCTGAGAAGTGAGGAGGTACGAAATGGTGTGCCGTTTCTCGGAGGAGAACAGTAAATCAGACGCTGCTTGGGCTCCACCAGTGCATGAAATGGCTGCAGTAATGAATTCGCGGCCAGCACATTAGCATGCTTTAGCCTCTGTCTCAATTCTTCTGTTGAGTTCTCACTTCTGATAATCGTCTTTCTCATATTCTAGAATGCTAATTGCATTCTTATCACAGCAAAGCTAGTAATAAATAGACACAGCTTCAAATGAAGTTTTACAGATCCAGCACTGAAACTCAGTGAAAACTAGTGTTGAAAATGATTGTTAGTGCATGGATATTGTGGGTTTTGTTTTTTAATCATTGATTTTTGCTCTTAAAGAGATTAAATTTTATATGTGAAATTGCATATGACTCACAAACTTTGTGCATTTTTGTCTCAACCAATAGGAGTTTGAGATGCTATAAGTTTGTTTGAACTTGGCAGACTAGACATGTTTATGGAAACTTTTATTACTTTTTGCTAGAGCCCGACCGATAAAGCATTTTGAAGGCCGATACAAATATTTGTTGGTTTTAAAATCCGATATATCGGCTGATTTTTTTTTTTTTTTTTTTTTTTATCTTTTTTTTTTCAGAAACGCGCAACAAAACATTAACAGATTTCCCTAACATTAGTTATTTATGAGTTTTAACTAACTTAATATGATTATGCATTTTAAAAAGAAACTTGTTTCTTTTATTGTCTCAACAGAAAAGAGGAACATAAAAATATATTAAAGTTCTGATAAATAAAATGTATAAAACTAGAAACTTTAGATATGAAACTTTAAAGTCCTTTGAACAAAAACAGAATAACAACAACAACCAAATCAAAGTTACCAGTAAGGGTGTTTCGTCCGTTTTTTTTTTTCATTTTCGAAATATGAATTTATCGGCCATTATAAATGCCGATAATATCGGCCTGCCGAGAAATCGGTCTGGCTCTACTTCTTTCAATTCAATTGGTCAATGGACAAAATGATGCATCTAAAAGTCAAATTGTTTCGGATTTTAAAACTTTAGCTTTAGCAATAGAACTGATGTTTTAACATGCTTTGCTGCGATTTACCTTATTAATCACTCTTTTAAAGCAATAGTTGGCACTATATAGCGGCTCATGTGTCTCATGAACTAATGCAATCAAATTGAAGGGCCTCTGACAAGCTTTTACACTGATTGTGGCATGTCTCGAGATTTTCACATCGCTCATTGCATCACTGTATTAGTAATGTGCACTTCACTGACCTTCAAGCTTTCAGACTTGCCACATCATCTGTGGATGGTGGGGTGCTGGGGAGACAGAAATTGAAAGAGCAGCACTGTTAAATGTTTAATTGAGTCTAAACAAATGAATAAATAAACAAATAAACACATCAGCATTATGTTTCACATCCTGAATAGGAGAGGAAAGGGAAGCTAATATGAAGGAGTATTGATTTAGCTCACAGAGCATTCAGTAATGAAGTGTGGGACTGCATAATTCAACCCCTATTGCTGCAGATGTAATCTGGGATGTCTGTTTTTATTAATTGAATCCAATGCATCTGCTACTAATGGCATGCTATTCTTGAGGGCTGTGGTAGCATGTGGTAGTTGTGAACATTTCTCAGCTGCTGTCAGGTTATGATGTCTGTTTTAGGTTGCGTGCTTTGATTAGCAATATTTTATTCTAAGGAATGTGAACAGTTGAAGGGGAATTTAAGAAAACACATAATTTATATTGATGTTTATTAATGATTGTTTAGAGTTGGCCACATTTAACCCCCAAAATCAAATGTAGTAAATAATGAATATTTTTTTTACTTGCATTAAGATTTTTTTGGGGGGAGGTGGGGTTGTGTGCGTCAAAAAGTCATCGACAAATTATCTGTATGTCTTAAATTATTGGTATTAATAGCCTGTGTATAATAATTTTATATAATACACATATGTAACAATATGAATAATTTATAAACATGATTATAAATATAATGTATCATAATTAAGATAATAAGACTGGGAGGGGGAACTGTATCAGAAAATAGTGTTATAATTAAGGCTGCAAAATGATTAATAATGATTAAACGCATTTAAAACGTTGTTTGTAGTACTGTGTATTTTTATTATATATGTATGTGTGTATATATATATATATATATATATATATAAGCTCATATAAATATAAGTTATATTATACATAAATGACAAATATACGTTAATTTATACATTTTGATTTATACATTTATATATATAGATCAATATGTGCTCTGCATTTAACCCATTCAAGTGCACACACACAGCAGTGAGAAGTGATCAACCACGTACACACACACACGGTGAACGCACACTTGGAGCAGTGGGCAGCCATTGCTGCGGCGCCCTGAAACCCAAAATTGATATGAACTATTGATATCAAATATGAAATCCTGTTTTCACTTTACTAATTATTTTAGACATAAAATATGGAAAAAATGAGGGGTTAAAGTTTAAAAGCATGTCCCTATCTTAATAATCAAAACTCTTTGCCTTTGTACTTATTTCAGACGTTGCCCTTTGACCTCATCTTATCCTTTTAATCAGGGCTAATCTTTCTTCTGATGGATTTGGGCAAATAGGCCAGTTAACCTCATGACTGAAGAATCACCGTTGCTTGTCTGGAATAATAGCAGGCTCATCTGAATCTATTGAAAACCCACCATGCGGAAAAAGACTCCTTTCAGAAATTGCAACTGGGCTTCACAGCAAGGCCGTAAATTTAGGTATGGAAGACAGGAAGACATGCCCTTACCAAAGTTAAGAGGCTATATACATAATAATCCCCGCCGATATTTCCAGCACTTGCATTGAGACTGAAAGGAGGCGATGAACACACAATCTCACGTTTAACAGCACGTCGCACGGAGCAGATGTGTAAATCGTAAGGGCAGAGTAATCCATGAAGGTTTTGTTTGTTTTAGGTCTGTCACGAATGAGATACACTTCCATTTGTTCGATGGCATCACCACTAAAGGGCTAAGTGCATCTCTGTTCTACTCGGGCAATTCATTACTGTATGTTAATTTGTTGCAAGCGCCAGGAGCTAGCCAAACAGACCCCACAGCCCTCCATCTGGCCAGGCAATTTCAAACTGAGATGGGCGGCAGTAGGTGCTGCTCGCAGAGGTGGGGGGAAAAGATGAATAAGAGGGGCTTTTTAATGGTCTAGTGTGCATTTATTGACTGCTGGGAATTTTCTGAGATTGGGCAGCCGCTAAATTGCCCACTCCCTCCGAGTTATTCATGAAGTCACAATGTAAGGCAATAATTGCCTGGCAATAGTAGATGCAATTTCTATGAACGCATGTCAGTCCACTTTGCTTACAATAGGAGTGACTGGCTAAGCCGCTGTGTAATGATGGAAGTGCACAGAGCGTCTTTTCACCTCAAACGACAGTGATCACAGAAGAGTGAGCCGTCTCTTTGTGGCTTGCCTTCATGTAGACCTTTCATATACATGAACTCACTTCATTAAACAAGAAGTAGAGAGAAATGAGCGGACACAGCATTATTAATATCAGTTCCATGGTTGTAAGGCCTGGTTTTGCATCTGTCTGGAGATGTGATTTTTGTTTTTTTTGCTTACTAGATCAATAGGGCTGTAATACATGACTCCAGCATTTTAGAGGTCATTGATTTGCACTATTACCCCCAAAACAAAGTCAATGACACTCTCACTTAAAATGAGTTGCTCACCTAGCTGTGTCATTCTGATGTCTCTGAGGTGATGTTATTCATAGGGATGTTTGTATTTACTTTCAAGTAGTTATCTAATGGAACGGTTGCACAATATGTGCAATTTTCTCTAATATAAATTCTTCCTCTATGTTGATTCGCATGTAGCCTAATGTGCCACTAACATTACCAACTCCATTAACGCACTCCTTTTCTTTGTGCCCTTCGATTTGCAAGCTGTTAGCTAAGCATATTAGCTTAACGTATTGCTACCTGTATAAGAAAAGCTAATTAACTTTTGTTTATAAGGGTGACGTTGTGAACGTGTTACAAGCTAATTTGTATTCAGAAATGCTATCATCTCTGCACCTTGTTTACCCCTATCTTTCATTAGTGTCTCTAGAAGTAAACTAATTTGTATTAAATATCATTCATCACAATGATTTTTTTTTTCTTTTTCTTTTGTAATAAGTGCTTTTCTAACACCAAGAACTTATAAAACAAATGAATAAATTGTGTTTAGTTTCATGTGCCACATGCACTATAATAAAGAAATTAACAAACATATAATTTCAGTTCAGTGACAGACTGTCCATAATGAAAATTTTATAGACCCTGAGACCAAGAATCATTGTTCTGTCTATAATTAGAGTGTCTGGAATATTTATGCCAATGTTTGTTTCACACTAAAAGCCTTTAGATTTTTTTGTAGTGCATGTTGTAATTTTCTGTGCATGGATTTATGTATTAATTTTTGCATTTTTAAAAATGTGTGTATTTCATATTTATTATGCATGTCTCATTTATCTGTGCATGCATTCATGTATTTGTGTTTATAAATGCTGAGCAATCAACTTTTAGCTCCACAAATGTAATAGCAGTTTGATATTTCAAATTTGATTTTCAAATATATATATTTACTTATTTATACTTGATGCCAATTTGACCTGGCACTTTTGCCGTGTTGATGCGCTGAGGTTAACAGTTCGTCTTAGCATGTCAAGTTTGTGACAGTATTGCTAATTCATGTTTCCTTTGATGTGAGACTGATCATTATTCTTTGGTGTTTTGTGCACAGTGAGAGCAGGGATAGCATAAGAGGAACCTCTGCTGCCTCCCCATTAGTCCCCTGGCAATAACATGCTCTGATGATGGTCCTACAAAGCATTTTTCAAAGGCCATCTAATGGCTTCTGCCTGCTGCTGAAATATGTCATTAATGTCTGTGGCAATTACGAGAGTTGTCAGAGCTCCGGCTTTGTGCCGCTCTGTCCACGGATGAAAGGGTTGCGGGGAGAGAGTGAGAGCGATAGAGGGAGGGCTTTCGGGGAGGAGGAAGAGGACAGTAGAGGAGGTGATGGGGAGGTAGTGGGAATTGCTCTACTTGGGTATTAATTGCGCAGGGCCTCGTTGCCTCCACAGAGCAGCGGTGACAGACTGTACACGCCAGAAGAGAAGCGTGATGTTTCACTCAGGGATATTCAGAAGGCCATGGCTAGATTTGCTATATTATTATGCTATATATATTAGCTATTATTTTCAAGTTCTGTGGTCTTAATACTAAAACCAAAATTTTAGTACAAAATACTCTTTTAAAGCTTTAAAACTTGCTCTCTCCGTTTTGAGTCACCCAAAGAGGTATATTTCTTACATATAATATTTATAGTATATTATGATTGATTTATTTAAATATATCTATGTTCTATATTTGTCTTTTATATTTTATGTGTTTGTTTAACTTATTTAAATTAGATTATTATTTGTTTTAAATTGATTTTCACTGCAGTTTCCAGTTAAAATGAACACTAGATGCAGTAAAACTCCCACAACTTTTATTCCTTGTGACACAAAAGTAAGATTTATGTGTACATTTATGATTAATAAAGGCAAATTTTCACACAATTAGTTGTTAGAATGTTATGTTATAACTTCAAAACATTTTTAACATCCTGCACTATTTGAATTGATTAATGATACTTTTGATAGTTGTCGTCACATATACAGCTTATACAGTATGTATGGGTTTTCTGGTTTAGTAGGTTTACTCAGCAAAAGGAAGTTAAAATAGCATGGATGCATCAGCGAATACACTTTTGAATTACTTTTGCATTTGTTTAAATCGGGTTGGTTTGGGTTTGGGCTTGGCATAGGGGATATTTCCAGCATGATAGAGCATTAATCTTTAGCGACACTCACTGGATATTTGTACCTCGAGCAGCATTATAAAAACAACGCAATACGTACATATACGTATATATATATATATATATATATATATATAAATAAATAAATAACAATCCAAATAGCTGCTGATTAATGATCTCTAAATAGTCTTTAGGGGTTAGAAATAAGTTTAATAAGTTTGATTTAAGTTGTAGTGTTACACTTTCTCCTTATTTATGCTAATTTTGTAAAGGTTGAAATCTTTAATAAGTGATATAACCAACAAACTCCAACAGGGAACATTTTGTTCTCCATAGTCTTTTTGGTCCGGTACTTTTAGTTTGCCAGAGTTCATAGTTAAACCTCTGTGTGTCCGTTCTTCCGTGTGTGTGATCTTTTCATCTATATCCAGCTCTTTCTCTCTCCCCTGCTCATGTAAAATCAGCCCTTTCTGCTGAGTTTGCCTGTCTTGAGCATGTGGAGGGCTTCTCCTGTGCCTCCCCGTGCTGCGGTGAGGACTTGATTGGCTGTCACACTTGTGTTTGCTGAACAACTCCTGTGACAAAAGACTCTTCAGCATTGCCTTGATGGAAGACATGATTGACGCCTCATCAGATACGAAGAGCGCTCTTGTGTTATTTCGCTCTCCGCTGGTTCGCATTAAATTGCTGCAGTAAATGCTGCCCCTATATATATCTCTTTTTTTTTATCTGGAGAAACAGGTCCCTTTCTGGCTGCATTTCCTTTTCTGTGCAATTTTGAACGTTAGCATGTAAAAATGCACCGCAATTCAGGATGGAGGCATGAAAACAAAAAGGATCCTAATAATAGATTTTTTCTTTAAAAGCTATGGATCGACCAGTTGCCTGCCACAGAGGCTCGTCACTCGGGTGCAGCTGGAAAATAAACCAAAACTTCCTATTTCTCATCCTGTTAAAAAGCCAACTCTTTTCTCCAGGTTGCCCCTAGTGGACTGGTCATGCGATTGCAGTAGCCACGGGTGGCTGGGAGAAACTAGGAGCTGGAATAGTGAGAGAAATGGAGGAAGTCTGACTGCCTGCCAATAGCGTCTACAAGTGCCAGGACTGTAAGATGGCAGGTGGCACAGATTTCTCTCCCTGGGGGATTAGCCAGCAAAGAATAAAAAAGGGTAGACCTCCTCTTCTTATCCTTTTTCCCATGCTGCCATCCCCCCACTTTGCTTTATTGGTTCCACGGATCCAGTATAGAAGGTGTTGAAGATGAGCAAGCGGAGATCATGACTGTTATTAGTGGCTCCTTCGTCTCTTATTAGCCCTGCCTTTCTCCTCGACACATCCTTACCATCAAAAGCCTGTTTGGGCTCTGGGCTGGGAAGACGAGAACCACATGTTTTGTATCCGCCGAAATAAAGTGTCTTCTCATCACCCTCATAATTATCTCCGAGCTGTCACATCCTATTGGCTTCTCCGGGCACGGAAAATGGGGTTTTGTGCGTGCCGCAAAGCCGGCCGGCCTGGGCTGCCTTCGGTGGTGGCAGAGCTGAGCTCGAACAGTGCTGCAGAAAATGCCCATAGGACAACCTTTAAATCTCCCATCCACTGCATGTGAGGATTAAAAGCAAATCCTGCCCGACAGAAGTGTGTTTACTCTCCCCTCGACATCCAGTCAGAAAAATCACCACCATCCAAAGAAGTATTTGGACCTAAGGGGCTGTTGCCTGAGGAAACACTCAAGAAAAAACACACTGGGGTTAAACTAAAATATTAGAGATGGAGGAACACTAAAATTGATGGTGATTGTGGTGCCTAGGCAACCCCTCTTCCATTCATTAAAAACACAATCATCACTGTTGGAACTATTTTGTAACTATAGTAGGAAACGCATATTATTTACATAAAACAATCTGTCAAAACTGAAATGTACGTTTATATGGATATATTGATGTTTGTTGGTCTAGTGGACGGATTTTCATGTCTGGCTTGTAACTGTGATTGTAAACTACTTTTTATAAATGAAACTAAATGAAATACATAAAGAAACTGTACACTTAATAAATGGTACATCATTTTCCTGATAATATTTCTATTCAGTAATAATACATTTAACATATAAAATAACAATATATATTAATAATATAAAAACAAATAGATGGACGGATGGATGGATAGAAATATTTAGAAAATATTTTAAATATTAAAAAAAATATTTTAAATAATTTTGAATCAACTTTTTTTTTTAAAAGGGATCCTGGAAAAAGTTTTAATGAGCGCAACTGTTTCCAATATTGATTATAAATGAGCATATTAGAATGATTTCTGATCATGTGACACTGAATACTGAAGAAATGGCTGATGTAAAGCTTTGCTTCACAAGAGTAAATTATATTTGAAAATACTTTGAAATAGAAACTGTAGAAAAATAGAAAAAAAAAAAATTCTGTAATTTTAATCAGATAAATGCATCCTGTAATAAACTGTAATGAAAGTTTTTGATTTAGTAAATGAATTAGGAGACACATGTGTAATAGATCAAACCGGATCCTAAAGGAAATTGAATTCATCGACAAGACTACCAATAATTTGTAATTCTATTTTGAGTCTGATGCTGAATACTGTTCCAGATCATTGCAGCCCAGTTTAATCCCTGCACACACACGATGACACACACATATAGACTCCCCACCCAGTATAATTAGGTGCATGTGGACTTTGTCTTTTGTGGGATGATTTGAATCGGACGACCGGCCTCATATGCGGCCCCATTTAAGGCACAAAAGACTGTCTTTTGTCAGGGTGAGAGGGTTAAGAGAGCTCATTTCACGGCAGTTTATTTGCTCTGGTCCCAAAGGGACGTCCCTCCAAGAGTACTATCAACTCCACCAGCTGGTGTTGGGACGGGACAGCACAAAGACCCCTGTAAAACTGATGCCCCTTTTAAACAGCATTTAGACAAATGAGATGATGGGGAGGGAACCTGTGTGTGTGTGTATTTCTTTTTGTACTGGTAGCAGTGATTCAGGCAACTTATTAAAATAAGCTATTATTTTATTTTTTTTACATTGTTTTTTGTAATTAGTGGCAAATTAATATGAACAGGGATTATTGTATTTTCTAGATTATATTGCTGTGGCTTTTTTGGCTACTAGTCAAAAAACTACACACATATATATGTATTGTGTGTGTGTTTATATATACAGTATATATATATATATATATATATGTATGATTCTTAAGAAATAGTTGAGCTGCTTAATATTTTTGTGGAAACTTATGATGAATAGAAAGTTCAAAAGTACATCATTTATACATATATATATATATATATATATATATATATATATAAGATATTTGAAACATTATAAAAAAAATTAATGGCCCAAAACTTCTGAACAATAGTAGTAGAATTAGGAGAGCTATTATAACTTATTTTGATTAGCACTTCATTGGTAAATTCATTGGTCTAGTTCATGAATTTCGTTTGTTTCTCTTTACTCAGGTTCACAGGCGTTCGGCAGAGAGGCTTCGGGACTTGTGCTGTGCGAACAGAGGCACATTCATAAAAGTAGGGCAGCACCTGGGAGCCCTGGACTACCTCCTGCCTGAGGAGTACACCAGCACGCTGAAGATCCTGCACAGCAGAGCACCTCAGAGCAGTATGGAAGAGATCAGACAGGTCATACGAGAAGATCTGGGCAAAGAGGTTTGTTTTTCTGTCCATCTGACCAAGTCCAATTATACGCATCAAATGGGCAATGGAAGGAAGTTAGGAATTTCAGCAACTACTTTAAGTTTACATGAATTACATAATTCTTGAATGAATTCTTTATTAATTTATCTTCCTTTTAATGATGCAAATAATATTTTCATTGATTATTCAAGTACGTCACCTACTGTCGTTATTGCAGTGACTGACAGGTGCTGTTATTCAATAATTGTCTCGGTCACTGTGGGTCAGCAGGGTTAATGTCATATGAGAGTAGCTGTGGTCTCCCTCGTCCTCTTCTGTCAGCACTTTTGTGCCTCTTGTCAGAGCAGTCATCCTGAAAGTGCTCCCTCTCAGAAATGTTTTGACAGGCATTTAAATTTTGGTGGAGATAATTGTTCTGTTCTGAAGATGACCTGTTCAAGTCATCAGCTCATGTCCCATTGTTTTGTGTTGGTATCCGGCTGTTTTCTCACATTACACATGGAACAGGGTCATTCAAGTTATGCTGCCTTTGAGAAGAGGGGTTTTGTTTCTTTTCGAATCAATCAAGCATACAGTATAATTTTACCTGAGGAATGATACTGTTAAAAAACAAATGTTGTGGAAATATTATGGATGATACAGGCTTTTCATATAATAATTTATGCCAATAAAGATCCTTTATTTTTAAGATTAAAGAAAGAAACTCTTGCGTTGAAGGAGGCAACAAAACCATACAGTATGGTGCGAATAATTCACCCCAAATTAACATTTACTGTACTAACCCCCAAGCCATCCAATATTAATTTGAGTTTGTTTTTTCAACGGAACACATTTGGAGAAATTTAGCTTCAATTGCTAACTAATGGATGGATTACTGTGATGTTTTTATCCTCTGTTTGAACTCTTATTTTGAAGGCCCCCATTCACTGCAATGGATCCATTGGTGAACCCTCAAATTTCCTTTAAGCAACAACCTAGCAAGTTTTCTTCTTCCGAACATTAAAAAATGCAATCTTTTTATTGCATTCACACACAGTGGCAATCACAAATCTCGTTGCGTTTTAGTATTTCAGGTATAGTCAAGGTCACAGTACTTCCCAGCTCTGGTGAAATGACCTTGAAAAAGAAGGACAATTCAAACCCGTAATCACTCAGCCGGAGTCTTGAGCAGGTAACCGTTAAAGATCGGCCCTCCCTCGTCTGACCTTGAGAAGGGCTATGCTTGTACCGAACGCCTCTAGGGTGATGACTGCATCTTTACAGTTTTATTATTGTAATTATTAGCTCTAATAGATCAGTCTGACTTCTTGCTTCACTGCCTCCACACCTCCATTTTTCCCCTCTCTCTCTATCTCTCACAATCCCCATCCCTCCCTGCTGTATGACAGCCGCACTGGCTGCAACATTACGTAATTCTAGTCAGGTCGCGACTGGCTTGCGGAGGTTTAGGGATTTTTTGGTGTGTGTTGTGTGTGTGTGTGTGTGTGTGTGTGTGTGTGCTGCATTTGAGACGTCGCTGTTTTTTGTGTCGGGAACTGGAGATGGACCCGTCACGGCTCGTTGGGCTCAGTGCGGCGGGAGAATAATCCATCTGCCTCTGTGTCACAATAAAAGTCCCCCCAATACTCTGGCTTTCTCCTTTTGTCTCTCGTTCACTCCATTATCGTTTCTGTGGGAGAGTGTGGATATGTAGATTAGGGAAGGCTTGCGCTTCTAATGTTGCGCAAGAATAATGCGTCTCTGTATGCTCTGTGTCAGGTCAGCGCAAGTGTTTTTAATGCACATTATTCATCTGGATTCAGCTGGGATGTTTCTTGGAGGAGAATAGCCTGTCGTGTGTTCTCAAGGAAATTTGGGTGGGAAAAAACTAAACGAAACAATACAAAATTAAACTGGAAATGTTACTAAATTTGAAATCACTGAAGTTACTCTGTTAGTAGCTAGGTTTCCATCCATGTATTTACATGTTAATTTAGGGATACTGCATAAAACACCACAAACATCTTATTTTAGACATTTTATATATTTATATATATATATATATATATATATATATAATGTGCATACACAGGTTTTGCATCAGTTTGAATTGAAACATACTGTAGCTGTTGTAACTACATACTATATATACTGTGTGTGTTTATATATATATATATATATGTATATATATATATAATGTTTAGCACATGTAATATAAATTATATATATATATTTATTTATTTAATTTTAAATAATTCTTAGAGTTGGTGTCCTATTAATACTTCAGGGTAAATCTTTTTTTATATACCTTAAACGTAAAAATTACATAAACATCAGAATTTAAAACTGAGAAATTATAAATATACATATATAAATTTGCAGCAGACTTAAAAAGCCAAACAGAGAAAGAACCTGCCTGCTCATTTCACAGGTCTACACTATGCCACTGGGCTGTAGTCTTCGATGTGCTGAGCTGTGACTGTTTGGCAGTGCCCTTCAAACCCGGTCTCTGCCAGGGCTTTTAGCGAGAGTCTCCTGCACTGTGAGGTAAACTACAGCATCCCAGAATTCCCCCACCTCCCCTCATATTTATTTATGAGGCCTGGCATGGTCTCACACAAAATCAAAAAGCTGTTACGGCGGCTCTGGATCCATTTAGATAAGGAATTATTGATATCACAAAGGTGTGGGGAGGAAGACAGACACTGGTTTTGGTTTCCTCTCAGCTTGCCTTCACTCTATCTCTTTAATTCACTCTTCTTTAAGCCCCTGAGCAACTGAATGTTCCATGAGATTTCAGTTAATAGAGCCAGGCCTCACTCTTGACGTAGTAGAACCACTCAGCTTGTATGTACATATAAATATACATGTTTACACATTTATATATTTTATAAAAAATATATATACATAGTAATAAATTCCCTGACATGTGATAGCGATACACTGCTTTTATTGTAGCCTTGTTCATGTATGTCACCTCTCAGAACACAACAAAAAAACACTATTACTGTATTCTTTTGCATTTCATAGCTTTCTCAAAGCCTCAAGGAACGTTGTGTGCTGGTGAACAGCATTAACCTCTTGCACACTGTATAAGGGAGGGTTGGGTGGGGGGACTGAAAAAAGGACGAGGCACTTAGTAGTTCAATTATGCAAATATTTATCAAAAGTAATTATCATGTTCTGGTGAAAAATGGAGCTAATTACTCAATACTACCTAGTTTTCAGCTCACATTGAGAGGAAAGAGTACGCACACAACAATTGGATTCTCAACTATGAGCCTTAGGGGTTGTTTGTTATTAAAACAAAAAAAAAGGGATGTACTGAGGTGGTTGTGAACATTAATAATGATAGCAGGTCTGTAAATGTAAGAAAGTGTAAACGAAATTCAAGTGTAGTCGCTTTGAAAAGTAATTGCGCAACGATTTGAAACGGTATTCATGCCAGATTTCTCTGTATTTTTTGCAACTGTTTAACGGGTTTATCGTCCACAAGATGCATGTCGTAAGTGTGATCGCTTCATAAAATAATAGCGCTACAAGACATGTGACATGTTATCCCTGCCAGAAAAGGCCAGACTTGAATTCCTCTGGCAGTGTATATTTTTTGCGATCTGTTTGCCGGTTTATCGTCCACAAGACAAAAATCGTAGTAAAAAAATAGGAGTTAAAGAAGACGCACTATTTGAGAGTCAGAAACTTTGAAATCCTTAACCCTAACTATGAGTAATTTTAGATGCATTGAAGCGTTTTTGTAATTATCTTAATTACGAAATGAAGACACGTGAACTTCTAGGCAAATAATGCGTTTCTATGGCAACACCATTAGCGCCAAATCATCACGTGCCTGCAGAACTCATAATTGCAAGCTCGGAATGTTGTACGACTTGGACCATGTGACCGCTGTGTCACCTAACGTATTACGTTTTGTCATCTCGTAATTACGATAGGGTATGAACGCAGCTTTAATAGTCATGTGTGTCTTTGAAAACATCATTAATTAACATTACTAGGTCCATTATTTATCATTGTCTTATTTCAAACAGGAATTCAATGTCTTCAACTCTGCTCCTGGAGACCAACCTGATTTAGCAGTCATGACTGACTGAACTTGATTGGCTGCGTCATGTGTATTTGATTAGGGTTGTAGCTAAACTCCGTAGGACAGTGGTTCCCCAGGAACAGGGTTGAAGATCCTACGTGCGAAGGGCAAATGCTTTTGCTGTGGCACCTCCACACATTTTGATAGGCCTCGCATGAAGTCACAGTTTAACTTAAGGATGGTTGGATCTAAATGATGCTTCCATATCCTAGTTAACCTAAGAAAGTCCCTGCCACTCATTAACCAAAGGAAACTCTATTAACCTTCCATGAGACAGTGGGCTGTACAAAAGAGGTTGGTCACATTTGGTTTTACTTTACAGTTCTCTACTTTAGCAAAGACAGACGTATCAGTCTGTGGTTTCCATTAGTTTTTTTGTCATTTGCTAGAGAAATGCTCTTTAAGCTGTCATTGATTTAAAAACACATCACCTTTATAAATATCTTCTCACCCTCACAGCTTCATGTCGAGTCCACAGATAGGATCTCTCTGTAAGACCTTTCCACAATATTGTATTTAATGTCACTGTTTGGTCACATCATCACTTTTTTCTGCACCGGAGCATGCAATATAATCTCTAATCGACACGTAGCTTCTTGTCAAATCCCCCCTCAGTTGAGCAATCGTGCCATCTGAGCTACGAGATGAAGTTCTTAACCGCTCTGTCAGCCTGGTATAAATAGATCCCATCTCTGCTCTCCCATTTCTTTTCCTTCTCACCTAATATTCTTTTGCAAACTTCCTGAACCATTAGCTCAGCTATGCCCTTGAAGGGGACAGTGTTTTGTTTAAAAGTATTTTTAAAATGTACTAAAAATGTTGTTATTCCTAGTTTTATATCTATAATAGGTTTATACTATTACAATATATATATATTTTTTTTTTATTTCAAACATGCTTTGTCAATTGTTGACATCTTTATATTTATATATATGTGTGTGTGTGTGTATACAGTGTGTGTGTGTGTATATATATATATATATACACTGCTCAAAAAAATAAAGGGAACACTTAAACAACACAATGTAACAAATCAATCATGCTTCTGTGAAATCAAACTGCCCACTTAGGAAGCTCGCCAGAGATAGCCTGACTGCCATTAGTTACCGAGATGAGATCCTCAGACCCCTTGTGAGACCATATGCCGGTGTGGTTGGCCTTGGGGTCCTCCTAATGCAAGACAATACTAGACCTCATGTGGCTGGAGTGTGTCAGCAGTTCCTGCAAGACAAAGGTATTGATGCTATGTACTGGCCGCCCGTTCCCCAGACCTAAATCCAACTGAGCACATCTGGAACATCATGTCTCGCTCCATCCACCAATGCCACGTTGCACCACAGACTGTCCAGGAGTTGGCGGATGCTTTAGTCCAGGTCTGGGAGGAGATCCCTCAGTAGACCATCCGCCACCTCATCAGGAGAATATCCAGGTGTTGTAGGGAGTTTTTTTTTACTTGTTTTAAGGACATTACATCAAAGTTGGATCAGCCTGTAGATTTGTTTTTCCACTTCAATTTTGAGTGTGACTCAAATCCAGACCTCTCTGGGTTAATAAATTAGATTTCCATTGATAATGCTTGTGTGATTTTGTTGTCACAGATTCAACTATGTAAAGAACAAAGTATTTAATAAGAATATGTCATTCATTCAGATCTAGGATGCGTTATTTTAGTGTTCCCTTTTTTGAGCAGTATAAATATGGTATGTATATGTAATTATGTATATATAAATATACACACACACACACACCATAAAAGATGTATTTCAGGCTCACTAATTTTTTTTTTTTAATAAATGAAAATCGAAAAAGTACAAATTATACAGTTTTTTTTTAAATTTTATTTTAAGTGGCTACTACTCAAATCTTTAGTGTCATTTGAATATTCCGAAATCATTTTAATATGCTGATTTGGTTTTTAAGAAACATTGCTTATTATTTTCATCAATTCTGATGCTAAATATTTTTGTTAAAACAGTGTTTATTTATATATTTTTTTATTTGAAATAGAATCATTGATATTTTTTTCCCTGAATAAAATAATTACTTGTCCTAAATGATGTAATAAATTTGAATAAAATATATTAACTGCAAATTAAACAATAAAACCTTAAATATGATGAAGGCCCCTCAGAAGGGGAAGGCATATGTTAAGGTTTACTGTGCAGGATGGGAATCCGGTCAGTTTCCAGCTAGAGTCCACTGTGAAACCATAGCCTTGTTTGGACCATGTAACCTCATTCATCTTCAGCCAGGTTATGAGTCTCTGATCTACTGGTGCAATGTGAGATCTTTGGCCTGTAGGTCTGCGCTTGTCCCTTAGAGAAAAGACTGGACTCTTGGGGCAGGGATCCATTACAGGAGACCATTAAACAACAGATGGCAGGCGAGTCCCAGCCTAGGAATGGCCTGTGAGTGTGTGCGCTTGATCGGCCGAGGGAATCAGTGCTGTGGAAAGGGGGTGGATCCCTCGGAAAGCGCCACCGCTGCTGCCTCATTCTCAATGACACAGCGGCCAGCCGAGCATGTAAATGTGCATCATTTCATCTAATGATGTGCTGGATGTGTGGCATCATACGGGGCGTGTTTCAGCAGCACAGACGCAGAGGCTGCAGGAACAAGACGAACCGAAACGCTCGCTGGGGCGGCAGCTGTGATTAATCACCCTGCCCCAATACTCTTCCTCCTTTCTTTCATTTGTTCATTCAGTCGTTTTTCCCTTTTCTTTCTTCATTATTGTTTCCTTTCTTTTTCTGTGTTTTTTCACTCTTCATTATTTAACTTTTTCATTCGTTCTTTTTTGTTTTTTGTTTTTGTTGTCACACTTTATTTTAAAATCCAATAACAAACCTTAACAAATAATTTTTGTATTTTTTTATGTATTTTTTTTTTTGTGTGTGTTCATTCATTTTGTTCTTTCTTTCATCAACTAATGTATTCACTATTTATTTAGCTCGTTCTTTCATTTGTTTATTCTATAGCCCTTTTTCTGTAGTTCGTATTTTATTTTTAAGTAGTGTTTTTTTTTTTTTTTATCAGTTCTTCATAATTTTTTGTCTTACTTTTGTTCTTTCTTTGTTTCAATAGGACAAGACATTGCATCACATAAAATGTTAGGAAATTAAATCATAGGCATAAATGTAAACATTCTGCATAAAAACTAGAATGATAAATAATAATAAGATTCTTGTGCCCATAGACGTCCATTGCAACTCCCTCACTGTAAATCCATTTTTTATTTATTTAATTTTTTTTTGGAGAGTTGGTCACGATTTGATCCATGAACACCCGTGAGGCCACAGGATGTTGAAAAATCAGTTATACTTAGCATGAGGGTCTGAGAAAAGAGCATGTGGTCTTTTTTGGCAGTGGTGTATGGTAGTAAAGAAGCATGTGGGTGGCTGGACATCTTTGGCGTTGGTGATTTGTTGGATCCTGTAAATATCCAGACTCAGCCCTCTTTGCTTCAGTGGTTACCACCCTCGCAGAGTGCAGGCTGTCCCAGTGCTTCCTGTATCCATATGGACCGTTCTGTACAATCACTGCCATTCCATGCCAAACCCTTTACAGCAACACCAACACTCTGGCCCAAGACCAAGCTTTGTTTTCCAAAAATAATAAAAGAAGCATTGGTTTCTGCTTATGCTTTATTTATTTTATGTATGCCTAAGTTTGAGTAATTAATTCTTATACTGATTCTGATAACGTTTAGACTTTGTGACTGATTTGAGCTCATTAGAGTCATTTTTTATGAATTGGACTATGTTGTTCATATTGTGCATTGCTGCACTCAGCCAAAAAAGAGAACACCATAGAAACATGTTGTTTGCTTAACTTTTTTTTGTTACTTTATGGTAGCCAGTTTTCTCTCATCTGTTTCAGTTTGGACTCTTGTGCTGTGTCACTGTATGGTGGACATGCAGCTCTGCTGCTTAATAAGGCTAAAAACCAAGCCATTGTTATACATAGATGTGCCTTTTCATCATGAAGTGAACAGCCAAGTTTAGTCTGCAAGAATTTTTTGAAGTCATAAAAAATGAAAAATGAAACGGAACTGTAGCATTTGTGGTGGCATATGTGGTCCTACAGTGTGAATCTGGAGTGTGCTGTAGAAATGACTCGACAATCTGTCCACTCGGCTCTGAAGTGAAGACCCTACTGCACTGCTCTGTGGTGCACTACACTGTGGTACGTCTCAAGACGGCTCCTTACTCTCTGGGAAAACAAACACCGAAACAACTTTTCCAGACTTCCAACTCAAACATTTTTGAAGTTTGGTAATGAGAATGCTGTTGGGAATAGGATTCATTTTGTATTTTAAATGTAGAGTAGCAGAAGCCACTGACTTATGTTTGTTTTGCCTGTATTTATCACCAAGGAGCTTTATGCTGAAAGAAGTAGTGCACCCAAAAAATGAAAATTGGCTGAAAATGTTCTTCTCTACATTATGGATGGCCTAAGGGCGTTTCTTCATCCTCTGCAGTGAATAGGTGCCGTTAGTCAGAATGAAATTTCAAACTGCTGATTAAAGACAACAATCTGAAAGCAATCCACACAAGTCCGGTACATCAGTTAACATCTTGTGAAGTGAAAAATTGTATGTTTGTAATAAACAGCTCTATCATTATGACATTAAGCTAAAACTGTTGCTTCCAGTTAAGCTGCCTACAGTACATCCATGATAATGCTTTTTTTCAGTGATGAAGTAATTTCCTCTGAATCAGAAGAGACATATACACTGAACAAGCACCATTTACAACAGCTCAGAACAGTTCTAAACTAATATGTTGGTGGTTTTTGATGAAAGAGGACAACAGGGGTGGACTTTTTTTAACTGGAGGATACATTAAGGATTATTGACACATTTTTTAGATAATTGATGGTTTAAAATGTTAAACACCTTAGAGATGGATTATTTTTATTTTTTTTTAACAAACATTCAGCTTTTCACTTTATGAGAATTTAAATGAATGTCTGAAAGTTATTGTGGTGGTTTTATCAGCTGTTTGAACTCTGGTGAGCAAGTGATGCAGTGCATTTTTCTGCATCTGTTTAGATGAAGAAAAGAACTCAAAAGAACATTTTGGATGGTCTGGTCTTTGGAGCAGTACATTTTCAGCAAATTTTAATTTCGGGGTGAACTTTTCATTTAATAATATAACCTTCCTGTTAACGTTAAATACTAGCGTTTCATACTGTAAAATTGTCTTTGCCTGACATTTCTGACAATGTAATATTAAAACAACACATCAATCATGAAAGAGGAAGAAGCAAAAAAGGAAGCAAAAATCATCTTTTGTTGCTTTTGATGGGGCACTACAAAGATGGGAAAATAGTTTTTTTCCAGTTTGAAAAAAAAAAGATGATAAAAATGAATAAAGCAGTGGTGCGTTAGTTCAAAAGCTGATAAATACCCTCTGGGTTTCTCCTCTAGCACGATAAGAGATTAAAATATTACCATAAACACTGCATTATCTCACTCACCAGAGTTTCTCTCCCATACGCCCCACAGCAGAATGTTATCTCTCCATCTCCTCAGCATGAATATCTGCTCCATTAGCAAGCCATTCATCCACCCAACACACTGGCTCTGCTCTGAATAGGACCATAACACTGCTAAAAGTGATTGCATATCTTTTTCTTGTGAGACTGGTTCGATGCCAAACCAGTGGGCTGTTGAAAGTTGCTCTCCATTACTGTTTCTTTTGCATTAGCTTCAGTGGACCTATAATGGTGCTCGTGTGGAAGCATTTTGAAGGCTTGTCTATCTACGAACCTTTTGTCATGTCAAGTGGGATCATGTCATTTTTTTACTGCAAATCCATTTTATGAGTAAGCCACAATGCATTTAACCAAACAGAAAAAAAAATCAGGAAAGAAGCATTTAAAAGTATTAAATTACATGTCTTTTTTCCATGACGTGTGATTTGTATAGGCAAATTCACATTTTTGAACACTTGATTTGTGACCTAAACTAGCTAAACTTCACCAAACCGCGCTTTTACAAACAGAACCTTACAAAATGTTGAAATATATACCTGCAAGACCTAAAACTAAATGTCGCTGTAGAAAAAAGGGAAAGAATGTTTTCAATATGTTTCATTATTGTATTCAGTTTTTTTTTTCATATGTAGTAGTTGATTCTAATATGGCTTTTGATTTTTCAGATTAGACTTTTTAATACATTATTTCAGCTATCCACATATTAGTTTGGGATATGCTTTCAGTAAATATCCAGCATTTAATTATGCTTGAGAATAGGAAACGCCTATGATATAGAATCATAAATGAGCCCTAAATTGCATATTTGTGTCCAACATTTGGATCTCAGTCTTAAAGTATAGAATGTCTAGTGCTTTTTTCACTGCTATACAGGTATAGACATGACAATAGGAATAATAAAGGAGTAGTTCATTCAAAAATGAAAATCATGTACTTGTCCTCCTTTAAATACCTATGTTCTGTCTTCTGTGGACCTTTTTTTAGGTATTCAGAAATGTAAGACTATCAGTAAATAAGGATTTGATAAATTCTGAATGGTCTGTTCCTCATACAAAGCCATCAGATCACGTGGAATCTAGCGTACAAATTGTATAGATTGCTATGGATACTATAGCAATCTATGGAGTTACTGAACAGTGTCATTGATGATTGAGATTGCACATACATAAACTAACATTTCCAAAGGCTGTTTGCTTCAAATCGACAACAACAACAACTAAAAAGGTCAGTGATGTGAGGTATCCGTCAGTGTGAGTGAATGGGGCTCCAAGAGAAGTTGATTTATTTAGTGCTGTGAAAAGATAATATTTAATCTCTAAAGCTCTAATCTCTCCTTTTTTTTGCCGCATTGCCTCTGATTATAAGCGTCCCAGCTGTGCCTACTTCCCTATTCATGGAGCAGAGTCTTGTGGCTTGTTTTACAGCTTCTTTCGGTGTAATTAACATCCTAAACAATCACAGCGCTCTATGGCTCGCCTGTCATTTCCAAGCTTTCTGTGTTTAGGTCAAAGGCATCTTCTCGTTTTCCCCGCAAAAGGGTTCTGCCTACTCAAATACCCTAAACATTTTTTGCTCTGAGCTTATTACATTTCTCAGGGAAGGCTGAAATTTCTGGCCCAATGTTGAGATCTGAAGTAGATTGAAAAGAGGTTATGCACTTAACTGCACAAGTAATGACTAATTACGCCACTTTTCATGCGTGCTCGTATGGCACCGTTCAATAGCTGCATGCTGACATGCAATTTCTTGTTTTTTTCTCATATTTTAATCCTGACATATCGTGCTCTAAGACATCCAGAGTGTTTCAGTGTGTCCATGAAATGATTTAGAACTCCCCAGGTGATATGTGAAAAGCACTTTTAAGACATTAACAACTCTTTGTCATAATTGCAGGTGGACAAGCTGGGCTGCTCTCTTACTGATTCCACTAGTGAGTCTAAAATGAGCTTAAAATGACAGTTTCTGCAATTTATTAAAACTTTTTTTTTTTACAGTAAAAAAAAGTGAATATTTCCATTAGGCAATATTGAAATATTATATAAATAAAAAGAAAAATTGATTTGTTGTGGGACTAGTCAGCTATTGTGATTCCCGGCGATGAAATAAGATTTGAAACCTCTTTCTTTTTGCTAATCATTGAACTTTCTTGCGCATTTCAAATGTGGCTAGTTTCTATGGGAGGCGTGTCAGTGTTTGTCTCTTAAAGGGGAAAAATGATTACAACAAGTTTTAATTATACCTCAGAGACGCTGGGGAAATGTGAGCTCACCACAGCCATTATAGTGTCAGGAGAAGCAGCAGTATGGCACTCATCATCACTAAGAGTATGTTGCATGTGATTATACATATGCAATTGTGTAAGAAACCTTCTTATTATTCCTGCCAAACGTCTTCAAAATGACTGCGCACAACATAAAAGCAGGCAGATGAGAAACATCCTCCAGTACTAGCAGCTGAACATGAAGCTCTTTGAATTGTAAATGAGGTCGCTGTACCATGTAGCTCCATGCTGTGCTATACAAAGGTTACTGGCGGTGGCCTCTGTTATAGATTGGAAGGGCCACTGACGTAGTTATAAGCATTTCACACCTATACTTTCAACGCAGCAATGGCTACTTTCACATCGAAATGTAAGGTGCCAAACCTAATACTTGTCTGTCTTGCTTGAATTTAACCTTTTTAAAGTTTTTGACAAAGGCCCAGTTGGATAAGACGGAGCAATTATGTCCATAGAGGTTGATTGTATTGTGTTCAAGTGTTTAATAGCTGCACTTTTTTTCATATTGGCTATAGCTTTTTTTGTAATGTTTGTGTCTACGATCTCTTACTCTAGTAGCTGTTCTGTAATAAGTTGTGACCTACATCGTTTTGATAAAGGCACTACTGAAACTAATGGTAGCTTGGAGTTCAGTAAGTGATTGAGATTATTTAAAGGTGCCATAGAATGGAAAACTGAATTTACCTTGGCATGGTTGAATAATAACAGTTCAGTACATGGACAT
>JAUMHQ010000078.1:5574113-5596502 GCA_032361165.1 Enteromius paludinosus | reverse complement strand
AAAAACACAGAGTACATAGAAAGCTGGAGTGCCAACCTCAGTCTTTAGCTGGCAGCTCCAGCTGGGCGTGACAATATTGCTGTTTTTACTGTATTTGTATAAAATAAGGCCTTTATGAGAATAAGATACCTGCCAGGGACAATTAATATATATATATATATATACATATATGAATGTATATTTGAACACCTTTAAAGCTTTTTTAGAGACAAATGGCATAACTGGCAAGTTTGTAGTTTTTGCACGGGCTGAACATAAGAGCTGCATTTTTAATGAGTTGTTACCTTTTTGTTTGCTTGTAGCTACCATATGAGAGATTACACCTTTTTCATATTGTGTGTTTACAATCAGATAAAGCCGCCAAGCAGGGACTTATAAAACTACTCACTTCACCTTTAAATAGCCTCACCCACTTTCTATTTTCTTGCATCAAGTTCACTTTGGTCCACACAACTCCTTTTAATCTGCCTTTTGCATACCCTTCGCAACGCACCCTGCCTTGGGGATATTCGTCTGCGTCTTCCCTCCAAGGGCACTGTTGATGAGCTTTTCATCCGCCGCATCCTAAAGTGTTTATTAGCATACTAAAACTCCTCTCGCTGTCTATGCATGCCCAATCAGGCCTTTAGGGGTCCTCTCCCATCCCAGGATGTGTTGCTTTTAGTATATTTATTATTATAGTGAGCTTTGGGTTACTGACTGTCTGACCTTTCTGCATACTTGATAAGATAATGATATGTTGTTGATTTTTTTTTTTTACACAAAGTATGGGTTAATCTGAAGAAAAAGAAGTTTGGTGAAGTTCACCAAGTTTAACCAAAAATGAGAATTCTGTCATTTTCTCAATTTGTTCCAAACCTGTGGCTACTATCAGCAGTTGACGGTAGCCATTGACTTCCATAGTATGGAAAAAATAAAATGGAACTCAATGTCTACCGTCAACTATTTGGTTACCAACATACTTCAAACTGTCCTTTATTTTGTTCTTTGTGAGAAAAAAAACTGCAAATGTGAGTAAATGGTGACACGCTATCCCGTGGAGCTATCCCGTTAAGAATAAATATTTATATTTGTGCTGTCAAATTATTAATCACTAGTAATACAAAATAAAACTATTAGTTTGAATGATATATGTGTGTGTTGTATGTATTTTTATTACGTATATATAAACACACACACATACAGTATATATTTTGAAAATATTTACTTGTGTTTACACTATTTTTATATAAATGATATTATAAATAAATATATTGAATATATAAACATAACATATTTTTATCAAATGTATGCATGCGTATATATACAGTTCACATACATATATTATGCATCATTTTCCTGTTAAACTTGTATTAAAATGGCAACTGTTTTCATTTTTGCAACTTTTTAATTAACGAATGATCTGCAATCATTGTTCCAGTATTCCACCAGTCTTGACTGTGACTGTCCGTCCTCCATAAGAGCCTCTTGGTGATTGGTCATTCACACAGCTCAGAGCAGAGGCTCTGGTTTCTGAGTCACACCACACTGTCATTGTTTTACATTTTGGATGACATAATGGATTTAGATCAACGCTTTTGCGAGCTACACAATCGTGAAAAGCAATTTGCGATGAATCACAGCAATTCACAGGTGCTTTATAAACTCCCAGCCATGTGCTTGCATCACATACACGCGTGTTCGTCTGGGCATGATCGGTATGTATCGTGCCACAAAATATACATCAACTCACGACAAAAAAATAAATAAATAAAAGAGCCTTGTGGTGTATCACCACACTTCTCATAGATTTCAAAAAGCTAAATTTGCATTTCAAGAAGAAAACACCAGTTCCTGCAAGGCAGCAAAAGAAATTTGTGCTGTACTGTATGAAAATAAATGAAAAACAAAACAATTAAGCTAAGCAATTTATTAATTCCAATTATTGGGGTAAACTGTAAGTGGACATCAGCCAGGGGAGTATGAATAGATGCTTGATTTATCCTCTGTGCTTCAGACTGACATTTCCTCATCCTACTTCACATTGGCTCTCTGCATTATAACACAGCTGAGGGGAGATGCTTATCGCAACTTATCTTCAAAGAGCAAGAGTGGGTGGAATAATTGCATCGGGGGTTGTTTTATAATAAATACTTTCTCATCTGCTTGGGCTCTGGCGTCTCCGGGAAAACGTTTTTACGTAATCTTAAACGGACTCCTTATTTGTGTGCATAGCTTTGAACATGTACCATGTATGCTATATGTTGTATTTCTGCCATTTGTTAATATCGTTTGACTTAATTGTAATATATGTATATATATATATATGTTTGGAGTGATTTATTTTAAATTTTTTAAATAGTGTTATGTGCTCCACATTTTATTGTATTTTAATTTTTTCCATTTTTTTCCACTATTATTAAAAAGAAAATTAAGACGGAAAAAAAAATAAATAAATAATATATATATATATATATATATATATACACACACACTCTTTTTACATATATTGCATGTTACATATATTACAAACATATTGCTTATTACTTTGAATTAATACTTTATACATCAAATATATGTATGCACATTTTACATTTAAATCATGTTTAAATCACTATATATAATTGCACTATGTAAGTTAGTGTGCATTTTTATACTAATTTTAAATACTTCCTCTTGTTTTATAAGTCAAATATAAGTGAGCCATTTGAATTTGTTTTTACGTCGTGCAATATAGGATTAAACATAAGAAATATAATTTAAATAAATCTTTTCTTTTAAGAGCAGTTATCACATAAAGCTGCTTTACAGCACGAGAATCTATGTTCTCTAACCTTATATCTGTATCTAGAATCTAACCTGTTTTTTATATCTCTCTTTCTTTACCTTCCTTTCTCCTTCCTTTCTCCTCAGATCTCCAGGAATTTAGGCAAGATATACAGTGAGATGATATTTGTCAACGGATTCGTGCACTGCGATCCTCACCCTGGCAACGTGCTGGTGCGAAAGAGTCCTGAAAGCAATAAGACGGAAATTGTGTTACTCGATCACGGCCTGTATCAGGTAAGACATCGGCCGAGGCCGCAAAAGACTCGACATAGAAGCAAATTCATCACATATTACACACCATTATTCACCCGCTGGCTGCCAGGTCAGCTGTGCACTCAGGCTTGTATGTGCCGCAGCAGACTAAAAGCATTTCATTTAAGTGGCCCTGAAGCTCCAGTGTGTTTTAAGAAGTGCACATTTCCACCTCTCTCTTACTACGTGCAGATATGCAAACACGCCGATATACGCTCTCCTGCAGTTAACTGAACTTGTGTTTTCCCAGAAGATGTGGCGGCTCTAAATAAATCTATGGAGATAATGTGGTGATAAATTGGATAAAGTTGTTCTAGCAATGACATTTGGTTACTTTCTTGGTCCAAAATGCTAATTCATGGCATGTCATGTTAAGTTTGCTGAAAGCCATGGGTTGTATCTGTGCTGATTAATTGGAGTGGCAAAATGGTGTAGTCCTAGTGGTATTCCAGTGAATTCTGTTTGTCTCAGTGAGGGATTTGTTGGCCTTTAATTTAACCCGAAGCTGTTAATGAGGCCCACAAGATTTCATATTAGCAACTATCAAGTAATCTCATCTGTCTTTCTGCAATACATCACGAAACACAAGTTTCCATTTACTCATCCGTCTAAGACTTATGATAGCTCACAATATGTGGATTATTAGTCTATGGTGACGTTTGATAACCATTCAGAAGTACACTAAGTAAGATTTTTCAGTAAGAAATTAATACTTTAGTTCAGCAAGGATGCAATAAATAGATCAAAACTGACAGGAAGGACTTACAGTGTTACAAAATATTTATATAAATAAATGCTGTTCTTTTGAACTTTTAATTTCTCAAAGAGTCCTAAAAAAGGATTGTTTTCACAAATAGATGAAACAGTCATATTTTCAAAATACATAATAAGAAGAAATGATTCCTGAGCAACAAGTCAGCAGATTAGAATGACTTGTGTAAGTTAATGGTATTAATAGTAGTAATAATAATAATAATAATAATAGGTAGTAATAATCTTTAAGAGTGTAAATGGGATTTGTGTAGGGCTATCAAAAATCTGCTCTGTTTGAATTGACTAGATTGAATTAATAATTTTAGCTCAACAATGGCACTAAATTTGAGGCAGAGATATCTTCTGGACTTTTATGGTTTTGTTTGGTTACTAACATACTTCAAAATGTTCTTTATTTTGTTCTATGGGAGAAAACCACTGTAAATAATGACACATTTGCATTTGTTCAGATGCCACAAAACACAAACTGAACAAGTTGTGTCTCTGTCCAAGGTGCTGAACCAGGACTTCAGGCTGGACTACTGCAGACTGTGGCAGAGTTTGATAAAGGGAGACTTGAAAGGCATCGAGCGGTACAGCAGGCGTCTAGGCGCAGGGGATCTCTATCCTCTGTTCGCTTGTGTCCTCACGGCCCGCTCCTGGACTTCAGTAAACGCTGGCATCAGCCAGACACCTGTCACTCAGACTGAGGTAATCTATAAGCATAGCTGATGTACTTTTGACACAACTACTTATACTTTATTACAAACGTTTTTCCGTTCTTTGGCATGGTAGTGTATTTTTTAATACTTTTAAACATTTTGATTTAGTTTTTTTAATTGCCGGAACAAAGCTAAACAGTTGCTGCTTGATGTAGTGGTACAGTGACTTAGCAATAGACCTTAATTAGGTTAGATGCCATGCTGAATTTAACACAGATGAAAACAAGGCTGTGATTTTTCTGTGTGTACAGTGACATGCTCTGTATAAACAGGGTTCTTACAAAATTTACTTCACAAACTGAATGCCCTAAAAGCATGGCCTTAAATGTTGCAGCCATTACAAAAACTGAATATATTCATCAGTACTTTTGTTTTCCCATCAATAAATATACAAATTCTTAGATCAAGATAAATTTACTGAGATGTAAATGTTAAATGAAGCCCTGACAAACCGAAGTGAAGTTTATGCTTAAAACGAACCAGTTAAACTTATTTTCCCTGTTTGTTGTTGTTTTAATCTTTAAAACAAGAGTTGTTATCTGTAAATGTATCTAGATATTTGCACTGGGAAAAACAGGAAACGTTCTCTCTCTATTCCTCTGTATAGTGGTTGGGATAAAAAAATTAATGAAAAGGTAATGGAAATCAGTTGAAAGGTATATTTTCAAACTTCAAAGTACTCCTAATACAACTCATTGTTTGATTTGTAGACATTTACATTTAGAGGTCTTAATGACTTTTATTTAATTCTGACATTTTCTTAATTTTTGTCTTAAAAAAGGTCCTCAGGTTTTTTTTTTCCCAAGAAGATTTTTGTCAGCTGAACAATATTTTTTTCGTTAAACAGCAATGCAACCAATCGAACGCTCTGTACATCCTTCACAGCCTCGTTTTCTGTCAGAAACGGGTCTGTACCAGGGAGTGGTACAAAAGACACCTTCTGCAGGCGGTACTGAAAAAACATTAGGGATGTGAAAACTGGAGTTTTGTTTAATTGTTAGTGGTGGCAAAGGGCCACATTAACACCTGTTAACCACATTTCTGAACAAGGTTCACCTGTCCTCTCATTAAAACTGCATAACTGACTGTCCAGGTGGCTGGCCTGGTGGCCCCATGGCCAGAGGAGTGCTGTTGGGTTGGTGTGATAGTGGTGGAGGGTTTCTGAAGGCCAGGCCTGGCCGGAGCTGGCCTCTGTGGGAGACGTTTGGCCATCTGGAGGGTGTCAGGGACATTTATTTATACTTTTATTGCATAACCTTTTACGGGACGTAAAACAGAGTTTGAGCTGTACAAGCATATTATATCAGAGCATCTGAGCAATCTGAGTACACTATTTCATATTATATCACGTAATTATTATCCTAATAGATAAGGCATAATTGAATATTAAGCTTTCAGCATTATTGATGAGTAGACATATTAGAATGAAGGTATTTAGTATTAGTATAAAAATACACAATTTAAGTTGTTGTTTTTTTATATGGACTAAAATATTTTAGAATTTATAATAAAACTTGAATGGTTTTGTTAGTTGACTGCATATCAAGGTTTAAACATTATGTAAATTTTCTTTCTGTAGTACTAAATATTAATACATTTTAATTTCTTAGATTGCATTACGTAAAGTTTAAATCATAGTATAAAATATTTGTTTACTGTACTGAATACTTAATAAGATGCATAGCCGCCTCAAAGTAAGCCATTCAATTTAAATTCATTAACATTTTTACATTTATCTAAAATTTAGTTTTTTACAATTTTATTATGCTACAATATATGTATATATCTATAGATATATATATTTTTAAATCTCAAAATTTGTAATGATGAAATACTCATTCTGAATACGTTTGTGAAGCTGGATTTATTGTGCTATTTAATTTGACAAAACCAAACAGTATGATACAGTATCAGACTTTGACTCCATCAGATATACTCGACTGATTTGCTGCTTACTTGTTTTATGATCCCCATCAGTTTCAGGAGCGTTCCACTTAGGCCTATTTAGTCAGCCATCTCAGCGTGCGGCATTTGAGTGCACTTTCCGGCAGGTGGCTTTTCTTTGTATATTAATTACCCAGAATTCTTTGCGAGGGTAATTATGGCCCAGTCCATGGCCACTTGTGTTGGGTGTGCTTTTTTAGCGGGGTGTAGTACCTCTTCCCTTCTCTCTACCCCTCTGAAAGTGTCTGATTCTCCAAGCCATGCAAAAGTCTCAGCAGCCCCCCCCCCCCAAACATCATCAAATTACCAGGATGTTTTGAAGTAGTCTGTTCTGCCATAATTACAGGCAGTTATAAAGGCGGATTTCACATGTACAGCTGTGGCATTTGCAGAAAGGGAGGCTGTCTCATCTGCATAAGAATGGAGAGATAAGAACATATTGTATTGCCAGCACAAAAACTACAACAACAGAGCTTCATGCTTTATGTTCCAGAAGATAAGACAAAGAATGTGCTTGAGTATATATGTAGAAGAATATACTTTGTGCAGGGCTTTTATGGATAATTCAGACTCCAGAAAAATCCACCACCATTTGTCAAGTTGACATTTAATATTTAATGTAGAAATTAACATACAGTAAATAAATATATTGTACACTGCCATTCAAAAAGTTTTTTTTTTTTTTTATTTAGATATAATTAATATGCATTTACCATTTCAATGAAATGTTGTTCATTGTAGTAATAATTTCTTGAATTATTAACTGAATTATGAGCACCAATTTAGAATGATTTTTAGATTATCCTGTGGTACCGAAGACTGGAGTAATGATGCTGAAAATTCAGATTTGTCATCTCAGGAATACATTATGTGTTAAAATATATTCAAATATAAAACGTATTTTGAATTATAATAATTTCAATCTTTTAATGTTTTTTTTTTTTTTTTTTGTATTGTGATAAAACTGATGTAATGTAGTTATTCACTTGGCAGAATCTTTCATCCAAAATTAATTTTGATCAGTTTTCCATGAGAATCAAAACCACCCATAAAACCCCCTAAAAGTTGCGGGAATGTTGATTTAGTACTTTTAATGTTCTACAACATTTCTGACATCTGCCGCCTTTACTTTTCTTTTTAACTGTTAATTAGATCTGCGGTGCTAGATGCAGGACTGTATTTCCCAGCATGCATCATAGCATGAATAAATCATGCAGATTTACTAATTCGGTGTTTAGCGTTTTTGCACTGGTGTTGTTCGTTTCGAGTTAGGTGTCATGTGGAGACAACATAGCATGCATTTCTTCTCTTAATAATGTGTTTTTGAGTGTTACCATTGTTGTGGAATATAACCGGTCTAAAGCAATGCTCAAGAACATGTTTATGGTAGTGGTTTATTGAGTCTTGGAGAGCTGTCCGCATGGCTCACCTCACAGGTCAGAGTGAGCAGATGCAAACACACTTGCCTCATCTGACCCCACACTCTGTTTCCATCCTCTGACTGCGTTCCAGTGCTTCCACAGGGTTATTTACAAATCGAGTGGGCCTTTGGTAATATCGTATGTGTTTTGTATTGTGTAGATGGTGCATCTTAAAAAACAAAAGGTTTTAACTTTATTATATGACGTACAGTAGTTAACCCAAAAGATTGATGACATTTATCGATGCCTAGAAGAAAACTGAGTTGATTCTGAACAGTGCATATAATAGACATTTGCTAATTTGCTTCCTTTGTCAATTTTTGCAGTGTTTTCCTTAAATGTTCTACTTTAGTAGATGAGGTCTGTGATGATCTATTGTGTATATATAGGATGAATCATACTTGACTCCAAGCCTTCATGGTGTCACTGGCAAACACACTTTTTAAAAAGTTTTTTAAAGTTTTTTTCGCTGTTGTCTTAACTCATTACCAGTTGTTTAGAAGAAATATGTACCCAGGTATTTATTTCAATAATTTGTCCATGTGCACTAAATCATATTAAATTGAACTATATTGGCATTTATGGTTTAATGAGTTCTCTTTGTCATCAATGCAATCTTTCGTTCACATTTATACCTTTAGGGTTGCCAGACATGATCCTGGATCAACATTACTGACCAAAAATATAAACTTATCCCAATCCCTACCCCTAAACCTGATTTTATTCCTAAAATCAGTGGGAAATGATACCTGATGAATGTTGATCCAGGAACATCTTGTACTTGGTGAAATCACACTCACCATGCATATAGCGAGGAGTGTTGATACGGTTTCCAATGTGATGACGTTAGCCAATCATAACAGTGACTGATTCCTGAGAAACCTTAAAGGACACACCCCTTAAAAACAGCCTGTTTCTGAGAAAAGTTCAGAATGAGGGTTGAAAATAATAATAGTCCACATTAAATTTTTTTTGGCAAAAACTGTATTAACATTAAAAGTAAATCTCAAAGACCACATTAAAATAATAAAAACAAATCTATTTTATGACCACTTTACTCTATTGGTAGTTTATTAATACTTGTAAAGCACACATTCTAGATGACCATATTCCCCAATCATCCCTAATTCTACCAAATGCCTAAACTTTACAACTACGTTACAGTAAATTAGGCAGCAAATTAGGAGAATTGGACCTTACACATAAGAGAGAAAGTCTAGAGTGCTTGCAGATAATTTTTAAAGATGTATGTATTTTAAAGTATGTACTGTCTAGACGGGAGACTGTAATCTTGTTTTATTTTTTCCCATTCCTGACTGAGACTCTTTCACTCAGACTGCAGAGCTGGACAGTAAGTCAGTATGCTGTTAGAGTTATTAGAGTTAGCGAAAAAAAACTAAACAAAACAACCCTTCTTCGACTTCCTGCAGCAGTTGTTTTTGTGAATCAGAAGCAACTGTACTGGGACCAATTTACTACATTTCAGCATAGAATTCTTGTTACGAGTGCGTGTGCTGATTTTGATTGACGGGAAGGTGACACATTTTTAGTTTTAGAAAGGTGGATATTTTTGCACTCCACAAATGTCTAGAAATGCTAAGCATATAAGATACAAAATAAATTATAATCTTGACCCTGTGCGTTTGACCCTATTTAATTTCTTGCTTCAGATATTTGCAGTTATCATTTTTCTCAGGAATCTTATTGGGCAGGTGTTGCATGAGTAGCTTTTCTTTTCTTAGGAAGAGATTCAATAATATATGGTTGTGTGTGCACTTATTTTGTTATACCTGTGGCAGTATTTCTGAAAATGAGATATGCAGGGAAACATTTTAAGATGTCATTTGCACCAACCAGAAGTTGTTTTTTCATGACAACTGGCAACTTAACGTGGGTTGGTGCTCAGCTAAGCAAAGCTTTATGATCAAATTTGATAAAACTTCAGTGTCGCCTTTGCATACTTATTGAAGTCTGAAGACTTTAAGCCCAATTCATTGACACATTTTTCATTATTGGATCAGTTATCCTGGTTGTAGAGGTGTAATTTAATCAACAGTAATAGTCAATGAGAAATCCTCGTACAAGTGCGTATGTTTGTGTGAGAGCTGGTGTTTGTTTAAGTAACAGTGCTTTGAGCTCTCTCATTGTGTGATTGAGATCACAGGTGCCCTCCTGACCGTCTGAAGGGCTCTCAGTATCTAAACACTCTGTGTCCAGTGCAGTGCGTTTCCTATTCACAGCCAGCCGGCTTTGTACAGGACTATCAATATTAATGCAGTCGTCTGCAACCAGAAACCAGCGGTAGCATCAGAGAAGCTCCTGAATAGAGATGCACTTGCATTAAATCTCCAATCAGCATTCAGATTTACACATAATACGAATACCCTAGGAATATTTTTTTCTTTTTGTGAGTTAATCAAATTCATTGCTTTGATGCATGCGTGCAGTTTGCGTGTTTTGTGCGTGACATTTTTATGTATTACAATTCTTTATTCATCTCTAATTCATTTTGACAAATTAGATTCAGCACATGTAATCTTTTTTAAATGATATTTTTTAATTGTGTTATATTTTATAACATTCTGTAGCCTAATACATTTATTATTAATACTATTATTGTTGCTATAGATAGCTTTTTAATTTCGTAAATAAATTCTACACTTAGGCACATTTTACTTTTTGACAGCAATGCTAATTTGTAAGAATTTAAGTGCTTAGTCCTCAGATCTAAATGTTTTTAAGATCATGAGAAAGTTGAATTCAATTATGTCCAGACGTTTGTGTGTATAACCACAATATTAGATCAATATCAAAAACCACTACTTCTGTTGTCCAGCTTTTGTTGTTTTCCTCTCAACAGCAACATTCATTCCAATAGTCCACATGAAAAGAAAACGCGCGCACAGACACAAAAACTCAACTGAATGCTACAGGTTTCTGTATTTGAAGTGCAGTAAAGGCAAAACCACTCAAACATTTTGATAAACACACACCATTAGTGTTGCAAGTGAAGTGGAGTGCTGGTCAATATGGGCCTGCCCCCTCATTAGAGAACACGCACTCTACATCTGCCAGACCTCCACAGATAAAAGGGCTTCTCTCTCTCTTTCCCTCCGTCAGCCTCTCGTAGGTCTGCCTCAGCAATTACCTGCTACCCAGCACTGCCACTGCCCACAGAAACCACAGCCCTATTAACTACACACATTTTTTATTTCAGCAATATGCTGTTATCCATTCACTGCTCTTTGTTTGACTTCCTGTACAGTAAGTCCTTGTTTATATATGTATCTTTTAGCTTTTGTACCTCAGGGTACTACAGCTACCCAGTGTTACCTTTATACCTTATTTTCTGAGAGTGAATATGTGTTTTTTTAATATTAATCTAATATTTTGGTTATTTAAAATGTCTGGACGGATAATAAGTCAAATACAATGCCTTCTAAAACAATGCATTTATTGCAATTAATTTCTTCATTTTATACTTAAATGAACCAGAAAACAAGTCATAAGGGCCCATTTATTTAAGTTTTGATATATTTGCGGTAGGAAATGTACACAATATCTTCTTTAAACAGGATCTTTACTTAATATCCAAATCATTTTTGGCATAAAAGAAAAATGACAATTTTAACCAATACAATGCATTGTTGGCTATTGCTACAAATATACCTGTGCTACTTATGACTGGTTTTGTGGTCCAGGGTCATAATTGTAATTAATTTCTTAAACTCTCATTTTATAACTCATCAGTTTCTATACAAACATAAAGAAATGTGGAGGTGCTTGAACTGATGTAAAAATGCATAGAGATTCAGCTAGCTTTAAATGCAAATTCCTAAATGTACTGGGATCATGTTCATATATGACACCGACATGCATTTTTCAATGTCTTTCTTTTTGGACTTTTTTACTTGTTGTGGTCTAATTACATGCCTGATTAGACAGAACATAATCATATTTGGGACCGCAGCCAAACTAGAGTTTCTCTCAGGGATGGCAGAACGACTTGGCTACAAAATATGCTCTAAATCCTAATCTTGCAATCCACCGAACGGAACTGTATTCCATTTTGTTTGTTTTGCCGTGAAACTGGAACAAACATCAAGAACATTAGTGCTGAAATTGAAATGAATGCAATTTACATTCATTGTGCTGGTAAAATGCTCGCTTTGTGGATGAGTTGAGAGCTGCAATCATTTCTGGAGAAAGACGGCGAGGAAGGGGCGAAGAGACGGCAGAGATTGGGAGGAAGTGAGAGCTAGAGACATAACCTGTCTGTAGATCACAGATATGGGCTGAATAGAGCCGTAGGGACGATTGAAAGGGAGTGAGGAGTTAAAAAAAAAGAAAAAAAAAAAGGGTTAAAGCCAAGGTAGATCCAGTGGAAGACAGCTGCAATACCAAACAAAAACATCAAGATCTCTTAAACCTAGACGATCAATACCAACGAGAGTGTAAGGACTTTATATACAGATGCTTTGTGATGAGTGAAGCATTTGTCTGAACGTAAACATGAAGCTTATCGCTTGAATGTTGTCGGGATGACCTACGGTTTTGCTTAGTGAGGTGAAACAAAGAAAATCTCCTTTGAATCGATCTCCTCCAGCGGATGGAGAGAGGCCTCCTCTGCAAACTCCTCCGTCTCCAGAGGTTTCTCCTCAGTCCTAATCAAAGTTTTTTGTTGGCTTTGGGTCCGTTATCTGAAATTGGGTTTATGCTAAAATGGAAAAGTAACTACTGAGCTTTGAACCAGAGAATGCTAAGTGAAAACAAAGACCCAGAGGGCATCTAGAGCAGTGAATGTGAGTGTGCTACCTGTCTACTAGGCATTAAACTGCTTGTCTGTCTGCACAACTCTAAAGGCAGTTTATTTTCTACTTTTCTACTTTTTATCATAATAATTACTTTTATATTAATAGTAATGTTAACATCATCACTTTCTAATATCCAAGGCAGCAATTGGATTCTATTTATTTATTTATTTTTGTGTGTGTGGCAGTCATTTTGTAGAATGAACGATGAGTTCTACATTATGTGATGGAAAATGTCTCTGACAAAGCTGACCCTCTCAGATGTTGCTGAGAACATGGAATTGAACATAATAGCTTTGCCCTTTAAACTTCTCGGAAACGATATGACTGCCTAAACGCAAGTTCCGAGAGCACCGCATTGTTCATTCAGTATGTGCTACTGCAAGTCTTTGTCTTTTCTGACATTCTTTTTCCATCTTATAATTGATTTTTATTTTTGTCAGACTGTTTTTCAGTCTTGACGGCAAAGAAAAGCACAATTTTTGTAAAATGCTGCTTCCTTGAAATCTGAAGGGCTTAGTGTGTGACTGAATCTATAGAGCTCAGAAATGTGAAGGGAAATGAGCTTTATACATGTGTAACTGTCAATCAAAAGAGTTGTCAAAACTTTTACTAAATTGTAGTTTTTGGTTTTAAGAAAAGCACATTTTTAAGTTCAAACTAAAATGGTATTTCTTTGTGTGTGTGTATCATACAGTATATGTATGGGAACACTTGTTAACTATTAACTATGACTTTTCCCTCAATTTCTTAATTTGTTTGCTTATTAATAGTAAGCTACTCATTAAGTTTAAATATTGGGTAGGATTAGGGATGTAGAATAAGTTCCTGTAGAAAAATGCATATGTGCTTCCTTAGCACTAATAAATGGAAAACATACTAGTGTTATGCATGGCAGTATGCAACTAATAGGTATAACTGTAAAATAAAGTGTTACCATATATATATATATATATATATATATATATATATTAGTGTGGTCAAATGATTAATTGCATCCAAAATAAATTGTTTACATAATGTGTTGTTTATTATGTATATATAAATACACAAACATACAGTATACAATAGTTTGAATTATGTATATTCATATTCATTTAATTAATGTTATATGTAAATATTTTTAATATATATGCAGATATATCATACACAAAAATGTTTATTTTGAATGCCATTAATTGTGATTAAGGATTTTACAGCACAAATATATATATATATATATATATATATATAATAATATAATGATATATATATAGATATTATTTGTGTGTTAAGTCTTTTTTTCTACATTTTTGCTGTCACACCATAAGCTTTTTGTCAACTGCCCATAATTTATATATACACATACTTATGCCTACATAAAATAAAATATATATATATATATGTGTTTTAATATAGTATATGTGTTTTGTTTAATAGTTTAAGGGTGTATATATATAAGTATGGCAAATTCCCCCCTGCTAAGCATGCTCCGTATGCTCAGAGTCCTATACTGTATGTTAATAATGAATTGTGGTAGCAGGATGAATAGCCTCCCTCCTGTGTAATTGCCTTTGTGTTTTTCCCATGGGAGAGCTTTTTTGGCTGTTCATAGCGTTGTCCTCGCTGCTCAGCCCCTTGTCTCATAATGTCTGCCCCGCAGCGGCATATTGTTGAGGGAGAGACTGTTTGACCTGTCTGCTATATAAACCTATATGCTAGTATGTCCAGGTCTCCCGTGGTCAGCTGTTTTTATCTGTCTATCAGAAAAGAGCAGATTCAGAGTTAACAGAAGGGTGAGATTTGAAAGTTTATCCCTGCATGGCTCCACACCTGTCAGTCTCACCTTTTTTTTCCCTCTTTAGAGAAAGAGTGGGGAAAATAACAAAACAAACAAACAAAAAACCTGAGTGTGTTTGTTTCAGTCTGGGCCGCTGTTTCTGAAGTACCCTTCAGTACCTAATGTTGAGCCTCAGGCTTTGTGACAGGGGCACACACTCAGCTAAAAGAAAGAACTTAAGCTCTCCACTGAGTGGCTCTGGCTTTTTTATTTGGCGGACAGCTGTAGAAAGTTGGGTTGTCCTGGTGTGGCTTACTGTCAGAAAGCTGAGTTCTAAATAGTCCTCCGTCCAGCGAGCTTGCATTTAAGCAGTTAAATCAAGTTCTGATGTGTAAAGAATTTAATAGTTACTGTCCTAACCTCCCTTCATGGAAGCAGTCTCATAAATCTTGACTACTACTAACCCCGCTGACGTTATTAACAGCCGCAGCTCTCGTAAACATGCATTAAATGCACCGTGTTTGCGTGCGTTCTCAGCGGATGAGTAAAGACGTGACATTTTAATTCCGTTTACTGTAGATGTTTCTTCTTTGGTCTGTGCAGTCGGATGGTCACAGTAAAATCGAATCATAACTCAGACATTTTTCATAGCTTTTCTAGGTATTAATGCTTGAAAGGTCTCAGGCATATTGTCTCAATGTGGAACAAATTCACTTCAAGGTTTGTTGGTTTAGCCTCAAGTTAGCTTTTTGTTTTGATATTCTTTTTCAAAAAAGTCAACAGTGTCTGTTTGCACTTATCAGCATTTGGCCAAAAGAAATTTGCCAAGTCAGCTTGGTATTTATTATACCTCTAGGCCAGTGCTCCCACCTCGTCTCTCTTTAAACTTTCAAGTAACTTCATATATATATATTTTTTTCCAATCCTGTAAAGCATTCAGACACAATTACTACTTTACAAATTGCATTACATTATGTGTTGTTTCTGCATCATTCAGTTTTTAGTAAAGTATTCAATTTTCAGATTTTTGCCATTCTTTTAAAAACGTTTAGATGCCAGATCATTTACTTCTCTTTTAAATATCAAGGTAAAGTCTGAATAAATGATGGTCCTATTACAATATTTTATAAAGATTGATAGAAATGCATTGTTTTAAAATCTTTCTGTTCATGTTTCTTGCTTATTTAAGCCACATATTGGTCTTTACTCAGATCAGAAGGAGGCTTCCCCTACGTTTCTCCAAATCTCCTAGTGGCCCTCCATTCGCTTGATCAGATTGACCCATTTCCTCAGTGCCTTGATACAGAAAGCTGTAGAGCTGAGAGCACTAAGCGGTTAATCCTTTTGTGTAGTGATTTTGACTCCTCACGGGGATGAAATGGAATGTGTATTTGAAGCACTCGTGAATATGCAGAAGGACAGTCGCATTGTTATTTTAACGTCCTCTCCCTTTATTTCTTCCTAGGGCAAGCTGTGAATTTTTCTTCATTAAGTATTCGACTGAGGGCTGACTATCAATCTCAATGCTCCTGAATGCTGACTGATTTCCGTTAGCCGGTTAGTTATGTGCAGTCCTGGGCCTTCTCTGGCTGTTCTCCAAGATCCCCAGAGGGAGAGCCGCTAGGACATGACCATATTCTCAACTTCTGCTTGTACCGAGCAGGGAAAGATAGAGAGAGGCATGGCTAATCAGGACCGTCTCTCTCTCCAGCTTTCTGAGCTGGTAGCATGACACAGTCAGTCTGTCTCTGATTTTGTCCAATTCACATCCACACAGAGCGATTGACCCTTTTATGCAGCGCACTGCGTCCCCCTAAGAGTCATCAGGGGACAATGGCGCATGAACGGAGCAGCGGGGTGACTTACCTCATGATTACCCCTCGTCTTTAAAGTGGAGAGATGCCTTGTAGTTGAACTTTGAAGTGCAGACTAACTTCAAAAGCAGAAGGCAAGTGCAGAAAGATGGGGCCTAGCTGCTGAAAGGCAGAATGCGTCACCAGATGCAAAAAAAAGGAGAATAATAATAATAATGCCCAACATAACATTGAGTTACTTTAATAATAATTTTCATTTTGAGTACACAAAATGGCAAACTATACATGTCAGCTTTACAGTTGTGTGTCAGCTACTATGGGAGGAACTGGACCGTGATGTCCGTAAGAAGTGTCCTGCCAGTGTGAACCATCTTTGGGCAATCCTTCAGGAGGCTTGAAGTAATATAAGTCAATGTTTGAATAAACAGACAGCTGGAATGCCCAGATTCTGCTGTGCTGTAATAGCTGCTAATGGTGAATATTCTAATTAATCGAAAATATAAGTATTTTCTATGTGTAAACTGCTTATGTAATAAAATACGTATTTGTAGTTTATGTTGTCCTTTATCAGTGCAAAATTATCACAAATTAAAAAGAATTCATACCAATATTGTCCAAAACCTCACTTTCCTAGGAGTTTCCAAACTTTTGGAGGGCTGTGTGTGTGTGTGTATGTATATATACTATATATATATATATACAGATCCTCTCCAGTTCTGTCAGGTTGGAGGGTAAATGTTGGTGGACAGCCATTTTTAGGTCTCTCCAAAGATGCTTAATTGAGTTTAAGTCAGGGCTCTGGCTGGGCCATTTAAGAACAGTCATGGAGTTATGAAGCCATTCCTTCGTTATTTTGGCTGTGTGCTTAGGGTCATTGTCTTGTTGAAAGGTAAATCTTCGGCCCAGTCTGAGGTCGTGAGAACCCGTGTACTTGGCTGCATTCATCTTTCTCTCGATTGCAACCAGTCGTCCTGTCCCTGCAGCTGAAAAACACCCCCACAGCATGATGCTCCCACCACCATGCTTCACTGTTGGGACTGTATTGGACAGGTGATGAGTAGTGCCTGGTTTTCTCCACACATACCGCTTAAAATTAAGGCCAGAAAGTTTTATCTTGGTCTCATCAGACCAGAGAATCTTATTTCTCACTATCTTGGA
Source organism: Enteromius paludinosus (assembly GCA_032361165.1). Classification (NCBI taxonomy): domain Eukaryota; kingdom Metazoa; phylum Chordata; class Actinopteri; order Cypriniformes; family Cyprinidae; genus Enteromius; species Enteromius paludinosus. The sequence continues at coordinate 5,579,060 of JAUMHQ010000078.1, read as the reverse complement.
GTCCTTCAGGTGTTTTCAAGCAAACTTAATGCAGGCTTTCATGTCTTTCACTGAGGAGAGGCTTCCGTCAGGCCACTCTGGTTGAGGGCTTCAGTGATGGTTGACTTTCTACAATTTTCTTCCATCTCCCGACTGCATCTCTGGAGCTCAGCCACAGTGATCTTTGGGATCTTCTTTACCTCTCTCACCAAGGCTCTTCTCCCCCGATAGCTCAGTTTGGCCGGACGGCCAGCTCTAGGAAGGGTTCAGGGCCACTGTGCTCTTAGGAACCTTAGGTTCAGCAGAATTTTTTTGTAACCTTGGCCAGGTCTGTGCCTTGCCACAATTCTGTCTCTGAGCTCTTCAGGCAGTTCCTTTGACCTCATGATTCTCATTTGCTCTGACATGCATTGTGAGCTGTAAGGTCTTAGGCTTTCCTAATAAAGTCCAGTCAGTATAATCAAACACAGCTGAACTCAAATAAAGGTATAGAACCATCTCAAGGATGATCAAAAGAAATGGACAGCACATGAGTTAAATATATGAGTGTCACAGCAAAGGGTCTGAATACTTAGGAGCATGTGATATTTCAGTTTTTCTTTTTTTAATAAATAAGCGAAAATGTCTGTGTTTTTCTGGCAATATGGGGTGCAGTGTGTACATTAATGAGGAAAAATTACTTAAATGACTTTAAGTGGGGGGGGGGGGGGGGTCTAATACTTTCCGAACACACTGTATAAATGTATTTTTTATTTTTTTAACATTTAGTCATTTTGCACACCGACTTACAAATGAGGACAATAGAAGCAATCAAAACTAACAAAAAAGCAATAATATGTAAGTGCTGTGATTAGTTTTGTAGCAAGTGTTTTATTTTTTTATTTTTTTTATTAAAAATAAATAAAGATAGAAAGAAAATTGAGAATGCTATTGTTAGAAGGTCTTTTAACATAAATAAAAAGAGTTGAAAGAACAGAACACTAGTTTTAGAGAGTAAGTTTTTATTTATTCTTTAATAAATATATTTATGTACTGTATGTAAAATGAAAAAAAAAGTGCTTTTATGAAAAAGTTATGAAAAAGTTCATAGAAAGCTCTATGGTATGGGCCTTACATTCGTCCAAAAAATGAGGGGTGGTAATCTCTTAGTGGGTTTTTAATCTGAACAGACTCAGTCCAGAGATGGGGAACATTGGAACAGGCCCATAGTGAGTCTTGGACTATAACCAGCTATGCTGCACCACAGGAAACAAAGCAGTGAGCCTGTCAACTTAGTCTTTCTTTAAAGAGAATGTGTGCACATGGATGGAGCGCATGTGTCACTGTCTTATTGTTGCCGCAAGTGGTGGGATATATATGCAGAGAGATGTGGGGGCATATGGGCTGGATGTTGGAGCAGTATCTCGAGGTCATAGACCCAAGTGTTCAGTGTCCTATTTTAATCCGAACCCCTCACTTCTGCTTGCTGCTGCTGCCGGCGCCTGTAAATCCCACCCAAGCGATAGCAAACTTAAATCCACTTAATTTAGCACCTAATCCCCCCCCTCCTCCGACGAAATTTTAGAGATTGAGATTTAAGGATTAGCAGATAAATGGACAGGAAAATGGAGCTTGCACATGTTTTTCAAGCTCAAGTCATAGCACAGCAATCAGTTATTAAAATACTGTTGCTGCTAGAGTGCACTTGGATGACCAGACTTTTTATCCTGCCAAGGAGCTAAAGTCAATTCTGGGAACTCTCTTTTGGGAAATTATCTTTGAATTGACTTCGCTTTTATAACAGAACATGTATAGGATTTTGACACCCTGACCTGCTTTGCTGCTTACTTTAGGTGATTGCTAATGTGTGATGAAAATCCTTTCAGATGTTCTGACCAATGGCTGTGTATCTAGACCGTGGTTGTAAGGTTTGTAATTCATCACTCATTTTGATTTTCTAGAAAAGGATTTAACCTTTACGTCAGGCTTCCGTCTGAACCTAATCCAAAGATTGAATCATGTGACTTAATATACAAATGCGCAAGTTATTTTCCGAAAGAGGCTACATTATACTATTTCCTAGCATTTTTTCTTTGATATCGACTTAATACATTAGTTTCTTATGCCCAAAGCAGTCTGAATCTACATTTGCATGACCAATATCATCTGTGTAATGCTGCTTTGGATATGAAAAACGTCTTTTAAGTTTAGCTAACATTCCAGTGTTTTTGTTGCTGTTCTTTATCAGACCAGCATGTGTTCAAATAAGTAACACTTGCACAAATAAGTGATGAATCAGTTAGAGAATCAAAACCGTACAGTGTGATCAGTGTATTCCAATTTATGACAATATAGCCCTGAGTAGGTTCTTTTGAGTGTATCAAAACAACAGCACATACTGTAACAGTTGGTAGTTCGAATAAACATTTGATGTACAGATGAATGAATACTGTTCACAATATAGTCAGCAGTTAAGGCCAATTATTGTATTTCCTTTATATTGTCTCAAGCAATACATTTTGTATAGTGTATTTATTGCAAAAATAACCTTATTTGGCTAAAAGGTACTAAATTCCTAATAGGCTCATAAATAAATATGGGTGTTCATGTGTTAATGTATTTATGGTTCAGAATGACTTGGTTTTCAGCTTTGATTTTATGCTTGGTCTGGGTGGATTTTACTGGTGTTATCTTTCCTTTAACATGTCTAGATCGTTCTGTTTCTCTAGGTCTGTTTTCTCATCTTGCTGGTACACATATTTTATTGCCACTGCCTCCATTATTCCAGAGACATGTGTTTGGCATTGAAGCCGCTCTACACCTTTCCTGGCTGTTGCAGCAGCTTGTTGTGGGCCCTGGGCTGCTGGGGGTCTTCATGGGTCTCTGCAGGCCCCAGACATGTCTCTTGGCTCCTGGCCCTCTCAGGATAGATTAGCCCTGGGGTAAAATAGAGCCAGACACAACCAGGTCGATGCCAACTTGGGAGCCATGCCCATGTGATACCATCAGGGGCTGCTTGCATGAACAATTGGATCTTAACATAATACATTATTATTATAACTTGGTTGTACGATCTTATTTTGAAGTAGTTGGTCCCTGATTCTTTTGAGTATGTGTACACTCTGTGAAGTGAGGTTATTTCAGGAGAGGACACAGGGTGTCTGAAATGTTCAGCCGAACCCACCTACTGTCACATTCACCTCAAATGCTCTTCACACCACAGCCCAGCACAGCCGAGAGCAGAAAACACTTCAGTGCCATCACAACCCATATGTAGTGTAACCCTATCATTTTGGTTCATAGAGACTTTAAACATGTTTCGAAAGAACATTATCTGGAACAACCCTGGGTTTCTTGTGGGCCATTTCCGCATACGCTCTTGAAATTAAAGTGGGACATTATTGGAATTTAAATAGCGGGCCTTTTAAAGTGAAGTACATTTTGCATTGTGGGTAAATATAAATCAAAACCTGTAGTCATATGGCTCTTTGTGCTTTGTATCCTACAAAGTTGTCACTTTGTGGTACTTATATCCTTATCCCTTTGCAACGACTAAATGAAGTCTAATTGCCTTAATCAAGGTTTGTGATTTTTAATTGTGAACTGAGATTTTAATCACTTGGTCTGCTGGTCAGTGGAATTAATAGCTGTTAATGCAAATTGCCACTGTTGTCAAACCTCAGCTGAACTATAGTCCACAGATTTTTATAACAGTAAGTTTATTTTCTGTACTGTCAGTGTCCATTACATATATATGTATATATATATATATATATATATATAAATAAATGGCTGTAAATGAATAGTAAAGTAAATGACAGCATTCTACTTAGTCAGAGATTGCACAGGTATAAAGATCTGCTTGCGGCCTGGACTTGAATGTGGCTACTGTTGACATCTTGTGGAATCTTATTTTTCCAGTCAGGCAGGGGTAGGAAGGGAGGTCTTTATGCCTGATTACTAATAAAAATTTGCCGGGAGTATCAACTCAGGGGGCTGATGTTGCTGAAGTGACAGAGCCAAAATAGCTAATCTTCACAGTCGCAGTTTCAAGCACTTAGTTTCTCAGTTGTCTGTGAAATAAGCTACTCCATTTCCCTGCACCCTGCTCTCTCTCTCTCTCTCTCTCTCTCTCTCTCTCTCACACACACTAACACACTCTTCCCTGCACTTTGCCTCCCCAATATTTTAATAACTTATTTAGGTGGACGTGCCTTTAGAGAAGCTAGGCTAAAGATCATCTCTTATGTAGTCTACATAAAAGACTAGCCTCAAAATTTAATTCTCTCATTATTTCTTCAAATTTCATTATAAACCTGTATGAATGACTTTTATCAAGGCACATTTTTACTGGTCATTCTCTTCAGTATGATTAAAATAATATACTCTTAAAATAGTGTAACCTTCTAACAGCACAGTTTTCTTTTACCTCCCAGGATGTGGAGATCCGAACGAATGCGGCGCTGTACCTCCCTCAGATCAGTGAGCTGCTGAACCGGGTTCCCCGACAGATGCTGCTGCTTCTGAAAACCAACGACCTGCTGAGAGGCATCGAGACTACACTGCAGACCAGAGCCAGCTCCAGCTCCTTCATCAATATGTCCCGCTGCTGTACTCGTGCCATTGCCAGGTAAGACATGAGCGATAGCAAAGTGGTTGCCATTTTATTTCTCAATATGAGATATACCCCCAGTTTTACAGACAAGGCTTAAGCTAGTCCCAGACCAAATTGCATGTTTGAGCTGTCTCAGATGAAAATATCTTGCTATGGCATATCTTTAAACTTGTCAGTGTCATGGTTCTGTGTTAAGATGCAAGAACACCTGTTATATTTTAGGCTTTTTTGTTGCTTAAATATCTTAATTTAACTAATGCCTAATCCTGGTTTAAGCTAAGCCCCGTTTGTGAAACCGATGGATGGATGGATGGATGGATGGATGGATGGATGGATGGATGGATGGATGGATGGATGGATGGATGGATGGATGG
>JAUMHQ010000078.1:5562048-5574013 GCA_032361165.1 Enteromius paludinosus | reverse complement strand
TGGATGGATGGATGGATGGATGGATGGATGGATGGATGGATGGATGGATGGATGGATGGATGGATAGATAGATAGATGGCACTTTTAACAATACAGATTGTAGCAAAGCACTGAACATTATCAAATAAAATGATATAAATACACATTGGACACAATTATTGGCACCCCTAGACAAATTAAGTAAAATTTCTCCGAAGTATATTTCCATTCGTATTCACCATTTTGAGCTCTCCAAGGTGATTATGAACATGAAAATATCCAGCCATGGCTTCCTGTTTCACAGAAATATAAATAAGAGGGAAAATAAAGCTCAAATTCCCTTAAAAGGGGTCATATGATGCGATTTCCTCATTGGAGTTTTACAAAGTTGCAAACACTAAAGTTTAAACATTTTCAAAACAACTTATTTTATAAAAGTTATGATATATATATGTATACAGTATATATACCGTATATATGTGTACTGTATGTATTCATGTATATTAGTGCTGTCAAACGATTAACTGCGATCAATCCAACACAAAGGTTTTTGTTTACATGATATATGTACTGTATGTATACTGTGCATATTCATTATGTGTTTGTTGCATGCATTTATTGTCATTTATAACATAAATTATATGACTATAAACGTAGACATGCAAAAACCTCCCTTTATTTTAAATCTCTCCTCTACAATAGTAAAGTTCTGCCATATTCAGTGCCACATCACTTTGAATAGTCACAAGGTTAAAGTTTCAGCAGCCGAACGAACCGGTTCCCACACATGAGGAGTATGTCTGCTCTTAAACGCCTCATTCTCTGTTCAGTGGGCTCTCATTGGCTCATCTCTGTGTGTCTGCTGTGGAGCTCAAGTCCTTGATGTTATCTCAGTGCTCAAAGACAGTGTCATCTCTCTCACACCAGTAACCCACAGACACTATCCCACGCGCCACAGGAACTCTCGTTCATTTAAGCAGACTCGGTGGGATCTCACAGAGCATTTAAACGCACTCAGAAACACAGCCCCTCAGTCCAACCTCCCCCCACTGAAATGAATGCCACTATATTGTACTACATTGTACTTTCCACAGCAGTGAGCAGTGATCATATTGATTTATTCTCACCATTCTAATGAAGAATACAATGATTGGAGGAGAAAATCGTTGGGATTTTGAAAGAGGGCTCCTGACAGTTGTCAACGCAGAGACGCTCACGTCGGCTCGTAAAGGATTTCAGCGCGATACAGAAAGAAAGAAGCACCCAGACATGAAACTCAATGTCGTCTGCCTCAGCGCCTCTTTATTAAAACCAAATGGCAGCAAAGTGCGGAATGCAGAATCTAAAATCCATTACCAATTGCTGTGCTCACAGAAACAGCAGAAAGAGGAAAAAGACAGACCTAGAGAAGTAACCGGACCATCACACACTGATTCAGCTTGATGTGAGCTGAAATGTTTGCAGTATCGTCCATTACGGCGAGTTAGGTTTTTAAAGTACAAGCTTTAGGAATAGTTCATCCAAAAATGAAAATCCTGCCATCATTTACTCACCCCCAGACCTGTAAGGCTTTGTTTTTTTACTTGTGGATCACAAAAGCAGACAATTGCTATGCAAGACGTACAACAAAAACACAGAAAAGCCTCACTAATAAAACTTCATAAAGTTAAAGCAACTGATTTTCAGCGCCTTTAGACTTCATACAACGAAAAGCTTGCATCTAGCCTTTGTCTGCATCCAGAATTAAAAAATGGCATGCTAAAAAATCGACCAAATGCCAGTTGGAAAACAGTGTTTTTGTGGTGTTTTAATCAGAGCTATAGCATGAACTGTCTTTAAAATGACGTAAACCTTAGTGCTTTTGTGTCGCGCTGATAAAATTAACAGCGTACTTTGTTTGGAACGATACGAAGGTGACAGAAATGTAATTTTTAAACGAACTACTTCTTTAAAGAGCAGAAATACTGGTCTTGTTCATTGTTTGTAGTCTACACAACCCACTCACTTTTCTTTGAAACTGACAACTCTGTGAAACAACATCGTGAAGAAATTAGGTTATACGTCTTAGTCTCCCCATGAAAGCAAAGTGACATTAGCATTCATTCTGTAGCCTCACACTGTTAAGTATTGTTTTCAGCCTCACTGTACAAGTGACTAATGCAATCCATGTGATCACGGTTCTGGAGGTGTCCCTGCGCTTTTTGAAACACTTAACAGTGGCTGGAGAAAATTAGAAGAAAAAAACCTTCTTTTCTTGTGCTTTTGCATGTTTGATTAGCCTTTTTTGCTTTTATGCAACACTTTTTGTAAAAAATCTATTTGTGATGTACTTTGGCATTTTAATTGCTTCGCTAATACTTTCCAAGAGAGAATATTTGAACAGCAGTAAAATATCTGAATTGTCATTTTGTAATTGCTGTAATGGCAACTTCCAGTGAGCTTTAGTCATAACCAAGCACATAATTTAAGACTACTCAAAATGTATTCTATTTTCTATTATTTATGTAATTGACATTAAGTTTTTCCAGTCTCTCCATCAGACTCCATTTTTGTTCTTTCTACCAAACGCTGAGCCTCCCACAGAGGATTGTTGGATATCATATGAAGTATCATTTATCAAAGATCTACATGTACCAGATGAAGGCAGGATGTTATGATATATTTGTTTCAAATGTGCATTAATGCCTCTGGTTCCTGTGTAGGTAGTCATTTTCAGGTTTCGGAAACATGCATGGTAATAAGTAACGAGGAGGACTGCAGGTGCATGCTGGATTCACTCTTTCTGTCATTCTCTGTCTGCTGGCAGGGACAGACACACTGAAAGGCCTCTCGCTGAGCTGGCTTAATAATTCATCTCCCGCTCAGCTGTGACAACGTCCACTATATCTCATTTTGATATATTCAATATGGATAATTTGCAAAGTGATACACACATTACGCTACTGTTCAAAAGTTTGGGGTCAGTAAGATTGTTTTTTTGAAAGAAATAATATTTATATTTAGCAAGGATGGCTCAAGTTGGTCGAAAGTAAAAGCAGAGACATAATATTGCAAAGGATGTACATTTCAAATAAAGGCTTTTCTTTATATACTTTATATATCCTGAAAAAAGAATGTCTCAGTTTACATAAGGAAATTAATTAAATAATAGTAAAATAAAATAAATGCATACATAATCAGCTTTGCCATGAGAAGTTATGTTTTTTGATTAAGTTATGTTTTTTTTAATATAAGCAGATTACATTGAAATAATATTTAACATTACCGTTTTTATCTAAGTTTGTTTCCACCATGGAATAAAAAATAAAATAACAAAATTGTGACTTTTTATATCACATTTCTTTTTCCTGAGAGATTAAATCTTACAATTCGGCTTCTGCCATTAATAAAAGGGTAGTTGAACTTTATCTGCGTTTTTAATTAAAAAAATGCATCCTTTTGCAGCAAAAAGCTTAAAAAAAATATGTGAAACTTTTTTAGGTGTTTGGATCAGATTTTGTAGCAAAAACCTGCAATTGAACAGTATATGCGTGCATTACATAAATATATATTAAATAATACTAAATCTAAGTCTATGACTGGTAAAGAATATATTGGGTTACATTTTCTCAGCTCAATTCTCCTAGATTTGGCAGGTGTGGTAAAAACCTTCGGACCCTGTGTGCCGAGCATGCAACAAGTTACTGTTGACATTTTTGCAAGATTTCTGGCAAAGTAAGACGGGTGACTATTCGTGACTGACTCCCAGGTTCCCATCAGTCCCTGCTTTCTGTTTCCAGGCTGTATTCTGTTCATTCTGTCGCTGTGCTCCTGTCAGATGGTGGAAATGATACCAGCGTGACATCTCCAGCCTGACACAGCAGCTATGGTCTAAAAAGTCAAACTTGTCCACCTCAAAAAGCTTTGTACGCTTCCAATACTCAGACATCAGAGCGAGTTTCACCATTACCCTCCTCTTATTTCTCACTCCCCTCATCTTTCTTTTTCCCAAGGGAACGTGTAAGGAAATTAATGTGATTTCACTTACTGTTTGTCAGTTCAAAGCTGTTCACTGTGACAATGTGAGATGCATTCAGGAGAGCGGAGGAGTCATTGTTTTCCCCCCAAGGACATCCCACTTACTACGGCCTTGACACTGCTGTCTCTCTCTGTCTCTCTCTCTCTCTCTCTCTCTCTCTCTCTCACTGTTAGTTAATATTACATGACCTAGTGTGGTCTTTCTAAAGTCCTCACTTGTACCACGAACCCCGAGCCAACACAATCTGAATCATTTACTTTAACCAGTGTAATCTCACCTCTCTTCCACTTGATCTTAGCCTTTCTTGTCTTTCTCTATGCCTCTCTTTTAGACACAAGAGGAGTAAAACCAAGTCTCGGACCAGGCGACTGCAGATCTCTCTGTCTGAGCGTTGGTCTCTGTGTCAGATAGATCTGTATGAACTTATGCTGTGGCTCCGCAGCTCTGCTCTGGCCAGATGGATCTCTTACCTCCTCAACTGCCTACCCTACGCAAACTGAGAGCCTTGAATCAAGCCATTACGCCCTCTGTACTGAACTCAACACACTGCCAAGTGCATTGTGGGTTGATTATGGACCGTTTTTAATAAGTGCTGAAGTAAAAGTGTTTTTTTTTTTGTTTCATTTAACAGGCAGCCATAGTCAAGAAAGTTGACTGGTCTTGTGATTAATTAATCATGTGATCAGTAAGTGTGAACAAATGCTCCACGCATGTTTAGCTTCTTTTAACGAATGATGTTTTTCACAGTACTGTAAGTATTCTTGCATCATGCAGTATCTGCATTCAGCATTGAGCTGTCATGTGCACATCACATCTCTGCAGCATTTTTTGGAAAGTCTTCATTTTACATTCCTTCAGATTTCAGATCAAATCAAACATTTAAAACAACAATTATTTTATTATGGGACTTTTCTGTGTAAAAATGTGGTTAACATGTCATGCTTGATCAATAAATGGGAGTTCTTATCAATAAATGGGAGGTGTTTATTTATTTATTTTCCATCTTGTCAAATTTGAGTAATGCTGAATTAGCTTAATCAGTGAACCAAAACACACACACACACACAGATATATATACAGTATATATATACTGTATATATATATATATATATATATATATAATTTTAATTTTTTGTATGTAAAATAAATAAATAACTATGATGTATAAAAATTATATATAATATAAAAAAATAAATAACATTAAAATATATATATATATATATATATATATATATATATAGCTATAATATAAAAAAATTAATAAAATTACTGTTTAAATGACATTAATGCTTCTCAGTTCTGTACAGATTATCGTATGGTGACTAGGGGCTGTCAGGCTTCAAAAGAAAATAAAGCAATTTATGACCTGTTTTTGCTGTATTCTTGTCTGTGTTATTGTAGTATTTTTTTTATGGTTTTTCATATTTTGAGGATTTTGTTTGTATATTTTCTGTTATGCTATGCTATATATATCATGATAATCTGATCAAGATGTATGAAGTTTGAGTAAGTTGAAATGTAAATCTACAGAAGAAGAACACAGTCTCACTCCAACTTGTCACATTTTGACGCTTGGTCAAGACCCTTTTGCGTCACTTTTTGAAGCTATTTTCTCAGAATGCACTGCATGCAGTCCAACTCCCTATCCATTAGGCCACGACTGCCACTAAGAGTCCATCACAGCTAGTCTTTTTTTTTATCCAGAGGGTAAGTTTTGGATCAATTACACCCTGTTCTTCCCTCCCAGGTTAGCTTTTTCAGGTTAGACCCCAGTTGAGGGGCCACAGGAGCCGAGCATCACAGAAAAGCCCTCTCTTCCCCCAGCCTGAAGGCAACAGCCAGCAGTCAGGAAGTCCAAACCCCGCCATACTAATGCCCTCAGGCTAGAGAGCAGATTTTAGCTGCCAAGCATCGGATGATGGACGCAGTTATCTGCTCAAAAAGTGTCTTCCACATCACTCTCTGCTCAGCTCACAGCCGAAAACCAAATTGCTGATTCCCAGCTTCAACATCCACAATAATGTGTCATTTACTGTGTCCACAGTTAATCCTGTCAGGCACGAATTGCAGCTATAGTGTGTTTCCAGGAGCCGTGCAAACTTGTAATTAATAATTTCTGTGGATGGGATGCACTCAAATTGTGTAAGTGTATTATAATTTTTTTTTCTTTCCCTTCGATATTTGCTCTTTACAATCTCTGATGTGTTATCCTTTTATATGATGTGTTGTTTGTCATATTGGAAAAATTGCCTTGGTTAGCAATAGCTTCAAAACGATGGAGGTATAACTCTCTCTATATACAGTATGTGTGTATGCGTATACAGTGTATATATATATATATATATATATATATATATATATATATATGCAATATAGCATCACTTTTCTATAGTAAGTTTTAATAAATATGCTTTTTGATGAAATGACAACCTGAGGAACAATGATTCTGATCATATTCATATTTCTAACACAAAACACTTCAGTGATGTACTGTTGTTTAAATTCTCCTCTCTTCTGCTTTGTCTTTCCTTCTCTTGATGAGTCAGACATGGAAAATCTCTCTCAATCTATCTCTGCTTAGTCAGAAAAGGACAATGGCTGCTTTTTCCTTATCACTCTCTTTCCATCTCTTAATTAGACTCGACCTCTGTAGGCAAACCCAGAGCCAACGTTAAGCCTGTGTCTGCCCAGAATAAAAAAATCCATCCATCTTGATCAAAAAGCTGAGGCTGGAGCTGCCAAATGTTATCACCCTGGTAATAGGTCTGAAGCCTCCAGTGGGTACAAAAAGACGTCCAGTGTTTCTGTAAGGTGACCGGAGAAGTAGAAGTTCAGCTTCAGGTGTGTTCTTTGGTTTATTTTCAGTAAGGTTGCTGTAAGCTTAATCACTGAAAAATATGGTCAAATATGACCACCGAGTGAACTTTGTGCCTCATCTTCATGTAAATATGATTTCCCCTTCCAACTATAGTTTTATTAGAATTGTGTGACCTTTGCTCTTTCGTTTTAAATAAACCTTAAAGCAACAGACAACTGGATAAATCACAATCATATTTGACCCAAAATAATATATATATATTTTTTTAATTTAGAACTCTTTAAGAATCACATTTATATTTATATTTATATTAGTGGTGGGCCGTTATCGGCGTTAACACGACATTCTTATCGCGCGATAAAAAAATTACCGCCATTAATCTGTTCACAAAGTTGGGTTGGGAGCTAGGTGTATACTACGCAAACTATGATAACTTTTGCACACGTAACGGCGCATATTTTTTCCGGCACCCATGTTAACGGATGAGAGCTTTTACACAGCACGCAGGGGTGCCGCGGCAGCGAGTAGCAGGAGCAGAGCAGAAATATATAGAATAATATAGACAGTCGCATAACAAAGTACGCTGGCAATGACATAAATCAAAGCACATGGCACACAGTTTTCGGAGAAGAACGCTGGAAAATAAGACAGGAATAAGATGCTTGCCTATAGCCTACTGCAGTGCAAGCTACAAACACTGCCAGAATGAAAGCACAATAAGCTTACGCCCGCAGTGTGAAACCGGTCATATTTTAGCATGGATGTATCCCTAGCCGAGTTGCACTGTAGCCCTATTCGGACGGGACTAGTTTTCGTGTGAGCTTCGTTTCTTATCACTTGTCATCCGTGATCTTCATGTACCATTTTGGACGGGACTAACACCTCCGTGTTTATTACAGAGGTGAGAGGGTCTGTTCTGTACATCTGGGCGTCACAGAGATCACGCGCTCTGTATGCGTGTATTGCTAGTCATTGAGATTGATTACAATTAGTATAATCACAAATACCATGGTGAAGCTAAATGGCTAGTAGAGCAAAACCATGTTAACGTGTGGTTACTTCAGTTCAACTATTATGATTTTTATTTGTTGTAAACACATGTTTAGTTTTACTTTACATTTAGTCATTACTTAAGGTAGCACACATATTCTGAATGCCTTTGGCAGAATTCAAATAAGCCATTTTAATCTAGATTAGATTAATTTCAAAATGAATCTAATCTATGCCCACCCCTAAATATATATATATATGCCCACGTCTTGGTCTTTTCACGTTGGAAAATGCAAAATCATTCTTTGACACTAGGTGCCACTTTTAAAGCGGTAAAAATACCTGTTTCCCTGGTAACGCTGTAAATAAACAAAGCAGCACTGCCCTCACAAATGCTGCATTATCAGGCATGATGAAATGGAAATGAGACCAATCACAGCAGATTAGTGTCACGCAAGGGAGGGGTTTGAAAAAATTAGTCCCTGAGCAAATTGTTTGGGAGTCCTTGAGCAAATAAGGTAAAAATAAATGCATATTATAAGACAATAAATATGTTTTTGGACCTTGCATGCATGTCAACCTCTTTATGGCTACTTCCAAAACTAAAATATTAAGCTTTCATTGCCTATAATAGGCACACTTAAATCATGCAAAGATTCAAAAATAACTCAAACCATATGAACTGTGATGCTTGTTGTGCTTTTTTTGTTTTGTTTTTTTCCTGAAATGACTTACAGCAGCTTTTCGAAAAAAAAAAGAATAAAAAAAAAGTCAATCAACTAACATCTGTTATTTTTCTTTAAAAATAAGAATGCTGTGGTTTTGATGTATGTGATTTGTCCAGTTATATTATCAGTGGCATTGTTGCTGTGGTTCAGTGACAGGAAGAAATAAGGCAAAGGAACTAAATTACATGTCACTATCAATTGCCCCACATAGCAGACTGTAATCTCTTTACTTCCCCACGGATGAATGAAGGGGGAGTACACCATTTACACCACTGTGCTATACCTCATGTTGCTTTTATCTATCCAATTATCCAGTATGTAGTGTTATAATAATGTTTGTATCACAGTGCACTGTATTTGTGACCGTAATTACAAATCTTTTATTAAACCAACATTTTGACCTTGACCTTACTCTCTCAGACAAGGCAGAATATATACTGCTACTAAATGCTCAAATGTTTGTATCACTGCTTTCTCTGCTGTTAACCTGCTCAAAGCCTGTTAAGTCTTGGATCAGGCCCAACCAGAAGTGGGACACCCATATCTGTTCTCAAATAGGGTTGTTTGACACTCCCTTATTTCACATTTCCCATTAAAAAATATGTTTTTATAGTATACCCCGAAATTAGCATTTGCTGAAAAGTTACTTGTACTCAGGTAATCCAAGATGTAGATGAGTTTGTTTCGTCATTGGATCCGTTTTGGATAAATGTAACATGAACCCCTCTAAATAGATGTTAAATAAATTTTATAAATTCTCTATAAAATTAAATAAATAAATTCTGTAAATAAATAAATTTAACGTGAATTCCTCTCTATTGGATCCATTGCAGTGAATGAGTGCCTAACATCACAATAATCCACAAGTAATTGACTCAAATTCACCTATTCACTGCAGAGGATCCAATAGTGAGCAGATTTTTCATCAAATTTTCTTTTTTTAAGTGAACTGTTCCTTTAAATCCATTGTGTGCTATTGTTCTAAGTGCATTTATGACAATGAGTTCATGTACATGTTGTTACTTTGTATTGTTTTCCTTTTCAAATCATCCTCATAATTCGAAAATAGACATCGCAGAGGAAAAGGAAACCACATTCGTATGGCCATTTCCTGACATTTTTAGGTTGTGTTGAGATGCGCTGGTTTAAACGTGGCTATAGATTTAAGAGCAACGGCAGCCATGAAAGACATTTTAATCTGCTAATGGAAAATCACATTAAATTTTTTTTCCCTCCAATTTGGCTCTTCTGTTAGAGCAGTATCACAGATTCTGCATTGCAGCGCAGGCTTGAATGGAGCCACTTTTCTTCTGGCTGTCCGCATGGTAAAACCTAGCATTTGAGATGGAGATTACTGCTCTCCCAAAGAATAATTTTCCCCTGGGATTATCTTCATTTGCTCTTATGGAGCCGTGACTTTTCTCATCGCAACCTATTATTCCATCAGGTGAGGATGGTGTGTGTGTTACCTGAGGGAATCCAGAGTCCCTCTGAGTGTTTCAGATGTCTGATATCTTTATACAGGGGTCTCTAGGAAACCCTGGGCAGAATATACAGTATATATGACTGCTTTCAAACTTGTAATCTTCATTAATTACATCCAAGATAAAGGTTTTTATTTACATAATATATGTGTGTGTTGTGTATATTTGTTATGTATATATAATTACACACACATATAGCATATATTTTGAAAATATTTACATGTACCTACAACTTTTGGTTACCAAACCTTGAGCCCCATTTTTTTACCTATTACTTTAGCATTCCTATAGCATTATTTGATCATATTAAAATCATGAGAGGAAGAGGTACAACAGCTCAACCATTCAGGCTCACCATAAAAAAATTCATAATAAAAATATTTTTTTATTTTTGTTATATTGCATCCATTTGCATTTAAGTTCATTTTTTTCTTCATTAATGTACACACAGCACCCCATATTGAATTGTTGATATTTTTGCAGATTTATAAAAAAAAAAAAAAAATGCTGAAATATCACATGGTCCTAAGTATTCAGTAGAAGCTCCCTAATACAGCCATTAGTCTTTTTGGGAAAGATGCAACAAGTTGTTCACACTTGGATTTGGGGATCCAAATCTTATTTCTCACCATCTTGGAGTCCTTCAGGTGTTTTTTAGCAAACTCCATGCAGGCTTTCATGTGTCTTGCCCTGAGGAAAGGCTTCTGTCGGGCCACTCTGCCTTTAAGCCCAGACTGGTGGAGGGCTGCAGTCATGGTTGACTTTCTATTACTTTCTCCCATCTCCTGACTGCATCTCTGGAGCCAACACAGTCTCACTCCAACTCGTCACATTTTGACGCTTGGTCAAGACCCTTTTGGGTCACTTTTTTGAAGCTCAAGATATCCCTTTTTAGTCACTTTTCGATGTGAAGTGTCCTCCATTGCTTATAGTTGTTTTGCTAAATGTAATGGTTTACATGCATTTATGAATGTATTATATAACGTTTTACTTTTATTGGAGCACCAAACCTGACCCCTACCCACCTCTGAACAATATAAAACACACACAGGCAAATGCAGTCACAGGTATTTATTGCACAAGCTAATCATAAACAAGTTGTGACACATTCCAAGTCTTCTAAAGCCATACAAAGTCTTTATATGAAGAAGAGAGTAAAACACAAGGTTTCAATCACTAAAAATGATCCCGCTCCAATAACGCGCTTGCATCTCATTCAGAAAACACAGTCCCATCCCGTAGCATGGCGCAATCGGTCACAAGATACACAAGAGCCAAAGCCATTTCACAACCAACGTTGATGTCTATTCCTCTCACAAATCAATCATTTTGCCTCAGAAGACTTGGAATATTAATATCTTTCAAAGAAATTATGACGGTGGTTGTATCTGCCTGCTATATCTTGTGTTTTATTGACAGATAGTAGGTTTAGGGGCAGGGGTGTGGTTACGTGCTCATAAATGTGTAAATAATATCATTCAAATAAAATTGTTTTACTATTTACATTGAAAAATCACATCCCTACATATATGCAATAATGCCATTGTTTTTACCCAATATATCCTTTAAATTAAAAAAATTATCTCATCTGCATATTGATGCTAAGAGTCTCCTATTTAAAACAACGGAGGACCCTTAACGGTGAAAAACGACAAAAAGGGGGTATCTTGTGCTTGAAAAAGTGACGCATAAGGGTCTTGACCAATCGTCAAAATGTGACGAGTTAGAGTGAGACTGTGTTGCTGGAGCTCACCCACAGTGATCTTTGGGTTCTTCTCTACCTCTCTCACCAAGGCTCTTCTTTTCCGATAGCTCAGTTTTGGGGAGCTCTAAGAAGGGTTCTGGTTTTCCCAAACGTCTTCTGTGTAAGATTTATGGAGGTCACTGTGCTCTTAGGAACCTTAAGTGCAGCAGAAATGTTTTTGTAACCTTGGCCAGATCTGTGCCT
>JAUMHQ010000078.1:5538000-5554695 GCA_032361165.1 Enteromius paludinosus | reverse complement strand
TACCACATATGTGGGTATTGGTGCACACAAAGGGTTAAAAAATCAAGGCACAACTTGAATGTAACTTTGGACCTGCCAGCAGGTTGAAATGGATTGTGAAATAGATTAAAATAAAAAATACATATGTTAACGAGAACAGCATATTCAGATTTTGCAGTAAGAAAAACTAGGTTCATCTGAAGCAGAAACGCAGCAATGAAAGCATTCAAATGAAATACACTTTTAGTCTTCTTCCTCCATAGGAAATGCTTTTTTAAAATATATATTTTAAACATAGTTCTACTGAAAATTTGGTTTGGTTAGATTCTTTTCCTTAGGGTTAGTCCATGCAAGAATGGACTATGAGAAAAAAAAACAATTCCACCATATAAAAAATAAAAAATGGCATATTACAAATTTGAAAGAAGATGAAGATGAAGCATTAGGTTCATCTAAAGCATAAATGGAAACGTATGTGCAGGCAGTGATGTATTTCCTGTGGTGTTCCTCTACCCTTGCGGCTCTACACTTCTATTTAAAGCAAGCAGAATCGGCTTGAGATAGATAAGTTCCTCTTGGCTCGAAAATAAATGGTCATGTTGAGGAATGAGCCAATGAAGACTTTTTAAGATGGCAGTGTAATCACAGTAATTAGAGTCGAGGTGGGAGGACGGAGCACTCAGGAGCCAAGATGAAAGATCCACCGCTGCTGTAGAACAACGTGAAACGGTGTGCATTATGCTCACTTACTGTTTACATTTTTGCAAGAAAAGAATCATTCCATACCATCTCATCCACTTCCCAGAAACGCATTTAAAAAAAACAAAAACTCCAGCTCTACTTTGAGGAGAGAGTGAGATGGAGGAGTTGTTTCAGAGACTGGCAGACAGGAGGAGGACAGGGGAGGAAGTCAGATAACAGATTCAGAGAGACAGAAGTAGCTAGAGTGAGATAATCTCTATAGAATCAGCTCTGGGAAATTTAATGGAAGTTGGACCGATCCAGGGACAGGACGTGTCTAGTGTAATGCACTTATGATGTCAGGGCGAGTAATGAGCCACCCGACATCAAGGAAATGAGGCTTTGATAATGTCTGCATTCCCAGAACTGGCATAGGAAAAGCTTTTGTTGTGTTGTTTTTTTCTTGTTTCTTGTAATTTTAGTAAAATGCATTTTATTTTTCTTTCTCATTTTAGTTTGTTTGTTTGTTTAAACACCCCCCCCACCACCACCACCACAGAAGACCGTTAAACAAGTTCATACTTTATAAACCATTATTCTAACATTAATAGTCATTAGTAAGCAGTTTATAAATACAGCTATAAATGTCTTGTTCATGATTTATAAGCATATCTATTACAAAGTTGATTTAAAGGCTAAGTTATCGTCCTAATAGACAAAAAACTAAAGGGGTACATTCATTATCATGAATGTCGGCACTATTCATCTCAAGATGCAGAAACAACAAATATGAAACTATACACTTAAATTTTTTTTCTATAAAAATTGCAGAGGTTTGTTTTTCACTTATCAAGTGTACAGTTGTTTTATTTTTTGCATCTTGAAAAAATATGTCTGTGTTCTGTATCCCTTTGTTTTGTGTGTGTGTTTAAAATTTCTATTTGGAAGATAAATGAGTCTTTACGTCTCCTTTGTGAATGCTTTACTAGGTATAAATAGTCCTCACTTTAGATGAGCTCACAAAAACAGACGGCTGGCAACTACTAAATGTTTTATAACTACCTGACTTAATCATGAATTACAGCAGAAACATGTGTTAATAAAGCATTTATTAACAAACTGAGCAACTATTGCCACGTGTCTAAACAATACGGTTTAATAATGTACATTTGAAAAAAAATTATTAATCATTTACTTAGACTTTCCAAATGATCTTATTAAACACTGACAACTCTTGAATAACTGGTTTGTAAATAATGTAATAATTTAGAAAGGATAAATTGATCATTAATAAAGTATGAAAATACAATTACTAAACATTATCTATATCCTCAAGAATAAGGCATTTATACAGTAGCTATATTTATAAACTTCTTACTAATGCATATTAATGCTGGAACGATGGTTTATAAAGGAAGAATTGAGTATGTACTAATGCTTAACTAATGGTTCATATGTGTAGTTATTATAAAGTGTTACCAAAATGTGCTGATCTCAGTATGCCAGATGGGAACCTGTGGCACTGTGAAGTCATGTTTCACTATTAATTTGGAGACTGTTAGCCAACGGTTGGAAGTGAGTGTGTTTGTGTTTGTTTGTGGGTAGAGTCAAAACTAAAATCTTAAGAGTTACTGAGAAAAAATACAATAGTGTATTATAATAATAGTAGTGATTTTAATAATTCTTAGGCCTAAAAATGTAACGCGTAAGGCTGTGACCTGAGATAGGGTAGAGGACGTCAGACCAGCTGTAAACGTGAGATATTCTCTAGCACAGCTTCAGTGTGGAGGGCTTGAGCAGATGCTCACAGAAGGTTGATCACAGTAAGAGAAAGAGAGAAAGAGATGTGCGATATGGAGATCTTGCTTGATGAATGTGAGAACCTCAGAGGAAATGTCAGTGAATGCTCCAGTGACTCAGTATGTTATCGCTCTTTTTTTTTTTTCCTTTCTAGTTTTCTATCTCTCTCTTTGTTTCTATCTGTCAGATTGTCTCTCTCTACACTGTATCTCCTTTTTCTTAATGCCATTCTGGCTCTTCTGTCTTACACACACACACAAGCTATTACACAATATTTTTCATCTCCATACTCTTTCAGTCCCCCTCCTCACTGAAATATTTTGATATGCTCAGTTGCTCACCTCTGACCATTTTGTTCATAATACATACAATTTTCTCTGAAAATTAAATATAACTTAATATAAATTAAATATATTTTTGATAATTTTTAGTTATTCATATTTACTATTTTGTCAATTATTTCTGTTTTATATGTGTGTGTATATATATATATATCTTTAAAATATATTGTCCAAAGTCTTGTTTTAAAAGTGCCCCTATGGGTAATTAAAGGTTAATATTTTGCATGCAAGGTCAAAAAACTATTTAATTGTCTTAAAATATTCATTTATTTTTACCTTATTTGCTCAACGACTCCTAAATGATTCGTTTAACAATTAATTTTTCTTTTCCAAACCCCTCCTTGGTAATGCTAATCTGTGGTCATTGGTCGATTTATTTAAGTCAAGTCAACATGTGCACGCGCAACATGAAAGCGGCATGGGATTTGTTTTAAAAATGACTCCTTTTAGTGATTCAGAGTCGATACTTTCTTTTGAGGGACAGTAACTTCATACACGGTGTACTTTCATATTTCAAACTTTTGAAGCTAATTCAGAAACGTCTCATACATCATGGCGTTTGTTTACATGACTTTCAAAAAAATAATAATGAGGCCTCACAATATTTCATGTAATCTGTCTATAATGAAAAAATGATGTTTTCAGAGGTTATTAAAGTAAATACGTTTGAATATACGCAAAACAAGAATCAAAATATTTATTTAGCAATATTTTTTATATGTTTTAGTTATTTAAATTTGCACCTATATTTTTTTGACCTTTTAGCATATATTTCGTTTGTGTTGTCCAAAATGTTTTCGCTTCACAAATGGACGTGGTCGACTTTCACAATTTGGACAATATCTTATTCTGTGTTCTGCAGAATAATTAAAATTTTATAAATTTAAAATGTATAAATAATGGGAAAACAATCCCTTTAACTGATTATTTGCAGTGTACAATCACCCTGTTGGTTAAATTATGGTGTATACAGTTTATTATTGTACCCTCAGCAGGAAGCTCTTCTCTATTTTATCCGATTTTATGAAATGGTGGCTTTAGATTTGCTCTGACTAAGACTTAAAATCATGCTGCAGAAACCTGACTTTCTTATGTGCTTTGCAAACAGAGGCCTTTCATAGTAAAGCCAGCCATTATGCAGTGACTGAACTTATCCTTTTTTCCCTTATCATCCTTTTACAACAAAGCTTGTGTTGCTTGTCTGATTTCCTTCTGACACTAGACTTGAATAAGAGTGTGTGTGAGAGAGAAAGATGCCTTGGCTGGTCCCTCAGCGTTATGGAAACCAAGAAAAGCAAAGAAAAATACTTACTACAACAGGAAATACTAGGTTAAAAGTAAACCCTGGAAATGATAACTCCATAGGTCAGTCTTCCAGAGCTAAGTTAAACAGAATATGAGAACAGAGCTGTCAGCCTCTTCCAGCAGGCTCTCTTTTCAGCTTGTGTCATCAGCTGCAACACAGGAAGCTCAGGAATGTGAGTGTGTCAGTCAATATGTTGTTTACTTAGTCAATCTAAGTAAATCTGCTCTGAACTCATACCTGCGGGCGCAACATTGATCCACTTGACCCAGGCGGCTTCCAGGTTTAATTGAAAAAGAACAGCTGAGACCTTTATGAATTAACTGCAGAAATCAATATGTGCAGAATGCCACCCTGTAAACTCTCTCCTTACACGCTGACGGTGCCAGAGCAGCTAGCAGGCGGGTTGTTTGCAGTGCTTAGGAGAGTAAACAGATGGTTTCCTTTGCTGCCTGTACAGGTGTACTGTACTGTTTTTTGCAGTAAGATTGTTAGTGAGTGTGAAGGCTGTCATCTGTTCCTCTCTTTTGTTTTATGTCACCATATATTGAATGACAACAGGTGGCAAACATCCTGCTGTAATGCTTCAGTATAAATCTACTGCAGATAAAACTCTCAGTCACATGCTGTGTGGCAAGTCTGCTGTATTTACATGGGAACGTTAAAGGAATAGTTCACCCAAAATGAAAAAAAAAAAAGATAATTTACTTACTCTTAGGCTATCCGAGATGTAGATGAGTTTTCAGCCATGTTGTTTCACATGCAGATTCTGTGCACATAAATTCTTGATTAATGTTACCTGAAAGATTGTTACTTTAATTCAAAATTATTAGGTCAAACAATTAAGCATGCACAGATGAATCGTTCGCAGTGAGAACAATGACATGCATTTAGAAAATAGATAAAAATCATTGAGTTTTTAAATATTTTACTATGTTTAGTCCAATTCCACAGATTGAATATCTGTCTCGGCTTACTTAAATTTGATGTGTATCTTTTTTATATATATACTGTATATATATATCTTTTGAAATTGAGTAAATAAGCTGAATAAATAAGCTTTTCATTGATATATGGTTTGTTAGAATAGGGCAATATTTAGTGAGATACAACTACACTGTAAAAAGAAATCCATAAAATTGACGGTAAAAACCTGGCTGCTGTGGTTGCCAGATTGAAACCATGATCAATATATTAGGTTTTATTTTAAATTTACAGTTTAATACCGTAATTAAACTGTAATATCTGATATAATGGTAATATACCAACCTATTAAAGTAGTGCAATCTATTTTATGCCTTTGAAATACACTGATAGCTATCAAATGCAGGTGGTGATGAGAAAGTCACACGAAGAACCAAAGCCCATCACAAGTAGCTTTTAAATAGTAACACATAAAGAAGGTGCTCAGTCTCATTCACACAAGCACTAAACACCATCATGGTAAGAGTTGTTAAACAAAAATGGGCAATAGGCCATCATTTGCCAACAGTACTTATAACATACAACCCTAATAAACATAACTGATACAAAAAAAAAAACTAAGAAGAAACATAGTTATTTTAAAGAAAAAAACATCAAATTCAAACTAAATTTAAAATGCAATGCAGGGAATTCTGGGAATGTCAGTTTCCTTTTTTCCCCCTGTAAATTTAACAGGAATTTATTTGACAGGTTTTTACTGTAGCATTTCACTGTTTTTACCGTTAAATTCACGGCCATTTTTTACAGTGTAGGCTATTTGAAAATCTGGAATCTGTGAAAAAAAATAAATATTGAGAAAATCGCCTTTAAAGGTGACCAAATTAAGTCCTTAGCAATGCATGTTACTAATCATAAATTACATTTCAATATATTTCTGGTAGGAAATTTGCTAAATATCTTCATGGAACATGAACTTAATATCTTAATGATTTTTGGTATATGAATAATAATTTTGACCCATACAGTGTATTGCTGGCTATTGCTATAGACAAACCCATGCTACTTAAGACTGGTTTTGTGTTCCATATCTTTATATGTACACAGAGTATCAGTATCTCCTGTCCTGCAGAAGATAAAAGAGCATAGGGTCTGCATGAAAACAACAGTAGTGACATGCCACCTTGACCTGGTTGTGTAATGGTAATGCCAGGAATTTTGTTGGATGTGAGTGAATATGTCAAGCTTTTAGATGAAAGGACTGTTTATTAGAAGGGGGTTTGGAAAGCTTGTCTTTGTGTAGTGTCTAAAATGTACTGAAGGGAATAAAGAGAGCCGGTCTGTCACACAGGGCTCAATGAGATGCCTCAAGACCTATTAGTCGTTGGTGAATACTGGAATGGACAAGCACACAAAAGAATGGAACCCTGACTTTCCTGTGTGAATGAGACCAAAACATAGGCATCTCACAGGTGCTGCATGTGATAAAGCACAACTAGAAGAATCCCAACACTGCAACATGCTTACCTCTGATAGCTTTTCTGCCTCAAACACGTATCATACAGCTTCAAATGGGCTTGACTCTGCAGGCCGTAGAGGTTCGATCCATTCAACTCGGAGACACACTCAATATTATGTGGGATCTATGATGGATCATTTGTGCTGCAAATCAATGACATGGTCAACACCTATCGATTGCAATGTTAGTTTTTTTGAGCGTGCAGATTTCACTTGCATCCCAAGTAGCAAACTATCTGGAAAATAGCTTTTTTCTCTTTTGGAAGTCAAAATACATTGCCACTAAACTTCTCCATTCAACTAAAAAAAAAATGCAGCTGAAGCACAGCAGTTGTGTCTGTGGTAAAGTTCAACACTTTCTTCTGACCTAAGTAAGTAAGTGCACCCATAAGAGAAATGACTCTCAAATTAACTGATCATGTTACAGTGGGAACACCCCCTTTAAGGAAAATGATTGCACACTATTATAGAGGATAGTATATATTTTTAAGGGGATAAATAGAAGACAAAGATGTAAAGAAAAAAAATGCTGAATGGTCAAAGGTGAAAAGCTGAAAAGCTCTGATGAGGTTCTTCAAATAAGGGTCTATGGATGTAACCCTTTTAGAGTACAGTTTATAAAAAAGAAAGTTAATAAATCAAATAACTACATTTTGTTTTTATATATTCTTGACAATTCAGCAAAGCCAGCTTCTTTCTAATACTACAAACATTAGCGATTGTTTTAAATGTTGAAAACTGTCCAGAATTGACCATATACGCATTCACTCACATAATACGCGTTTCTTGCAGTTATTGTTGCGAAATGACACACTATACTTTTCATTTTCACCGAGTACTGCTAAGAGAAGATGACTAATCTTTAGAAGAAACGGCGCATTTCTGAGAGGACGTCATCAAGCCAGCATGGATCCACAAATGTAAGCAGCCACCTCTTAGACATTTCGTGTCCCTTTCGCTATATACATGTACTTACCGCTCTGAAAAGAAACTCGTTTGTTTTTGGCCAAGTTTTCTCTTAGATTTCCACTACACCTTTAAATAGCGCGAGCCTCGCAGTGAGAGGAAGGCGGGGTCGCGCGGCGCGTGTGTGAAAATCTCGTGATTGTCCAACAGTATCTCTGAGCGCGCGGCTCTCTGTACCTGCAAGCGAGCACAGAACGAGGGTAAAACATCCTCCTACAAGACCGCGAAAAAAAAACGACATTTAGCGGCGTGGACCAAACATATAGAGCCTGTTGGGAATGTAATGTGGATTATTACGCTTTGGGATATTTTTGCGAAAACTGAGGTTAGTCTCTTTCTTTTTCTGGCACGGAATTATTGAAAGCTCTCCGGGATGTTATAAGTTCATCACTTGCTCCGAGCATTTACACTTAGTTGGCTTGTTTGTGCATTGTAAATCACGGTTGTTGCTTAATTTCACTTTTCTTTCTTTGACCGTGGCGTGTTGCACGGAATCAAAATAAATGACATTCGTGTTGTTTCGCGGAGAAGCGCGATAAAAATGCCAAACTACATTATTGTTCAGGCCCACAACGCAAGAAACGAAAAAAAGGTTTTACACACGCTGTCTAACTTTAAAAATACATTTACGAGTGTTTATTTTGCACGGAAAGACGGTCATCTTCTGTACAGAGCTCAGTGTGGAAACAGTAGCATATTTCTGTCAGAGTTGACCGAGACAAAATCTTAGACACAAAAATAAATGTGCACTGCCTCTTTTTTTTGTCAGCTGCCTGAAACATCACAGAATATTTCATTTATTTATTAATAAGTTAGAGAGCATAGGCCTGTATTCTTGTTGTAAACGCGAAAAAAGCACGCCTTTTCCTCCGTAAACATGTAACAAACAATTACGCGCTTTGCTCTCAGGAGACCTGTGTTTTTTTCTTAATCTGTAAAAGTAGCTGTGAATAATGAATGAGTTCTCAGGTGTCTGTGGAGCCCATGATCAACTGCCACTCAGGATAAACAACACGCATGCCCACTGCAGGTCCATCCTTATGAATGCACCTAGACATGGACCGGTCAAATACACAGAAACGCACATCCCTGTTCTTTTTAGACATTTGCTACACGTTAATTTGACTTAAATGCATTTTAGGATGCACACGTGTGGTGTACTTAGTCGAATGCATTTTACTAATACGATCTATTAGTGTACTCATTCATTCTTATTTTATTAGACAAAATTTAAGCAGAGTCTTTTGTTTAAAAAAAAAAAAAATTTTAAAATGTATAAACAGTTCAAGGGTGGCTATTAACACGTTGCAGTGATTTAAGAATATTCACAATCCCTTATAAATTATTAGATGTAAACATCAGTCTTGATATCACAAGAATCGAAATGTGAGAATTTTTTTGAACTGATATTTTGCACATTTGCATATATAACGTGCGCATTCAGCTCTTTTTGTCTCGCTTTGAAGTGCTCAAGTGAGTACAGTGCATTATTAGAATATCTTAATTCGTTCTCATCAATTTGTAGTGGCTCATTTAGATCTCCTGGAATTTAATAGACTTTGGTAATAATCCAGTATAACACACACACGCGCGCTCACACACTTTTTAAAGGTAGACCTTTCAGGCTTGTGCTTTTTTTTGTTTTTTTTGGTCAAAATAATAATTGGGCTGGACACATTGTATTTGTGTCTTATCTTTTTTGATGAAATGTGAACACATCCACCCAGACAGTATCGTTTGTCCTCAGAATTGTCGGGGTAGATAATATTTCCAGAGCGCGGCCTTGTCTCACACACACAAACACATTCATCGACATTTTTTTCCACAGCTGACAGAAATGAAAATGAACACGTATGTCTGAATTAAAATAATATATCATATATTTATTCGAGCGTGTTTAATTTCTGCATGACGCTCGTGTATAATTTCACCCTGTGGTGTTTTGTGACCTCTTTTGTGTGAAATATAATGCAGTGTTCTCTCACCAAAATGTGCAATTATTTTGTCCGTCTCTTTATACATGTGCACATTTATTTGTTAGGCTGACGTGCCTTATTTTAAATGACTGAATTGTGCACTAATAATATAGATCAAAAGCGAGATTTCGGTGTATTAGAGCACATTTTGTGTGTATATTGTGCAGCATTTCAAACGGGTGAAACGAAGCGAAAGCTGTTTTAAAAACGAAATATTGGAGCACAAAAACCTTTCAAATTGAATAATCCATATAAACGATTTTTGCCTATAATATACGTTTCATATATATATTAAATCGCATTACACGTTAGCAAAATTTTAAATAAAAGGACATTTGTATTGTTTCGTTTCCCTGTATTTTGTATCGTTTTGTTCACGGGTGTTGGTTATAATCTCCATTTACATAACAAGCCAAGACAGCTAAATGATTTTAATGCAACCGATGTATTTTTCCACATAGATAAACGAATTAGAATAATTCACACTGATAATTCTAAAACAGAAAAAAATACATGCACATATAAATGTAATAGATATTGAATGAACGCTATGTAAAATATAATGTGTTTGTTTTGTTTTGCCGAGTATGATAAGTAACACACAAAACACATTTCTCAATTTTGTAACGAATATCGTTTTTCCGCGTTTGATTTTTTTCGTCTCTCTTTTTTTTTTCTTCTTCCAAATCGCCTTTTTGTCTGTGTCGCATTAAAGAATATTTCCTATTGGCGTTGTGTAATGCTCAGCCTCCAAAACACTCATCGAATGTGCTCTGCCTTTCCAATACACCGCAGTGTGACGTGATCTTTCTGTCTTGATCAGAGCCCTATATAATGCACACGCTCCACACCTTTACCACAGTGAAATCTTGTCATAAATCATATTCCTAATCCTCTGTTTCTGATTAGGAGGGGTATTATAGTGAATCATGGCACAAGGATGGTGTGTTTTGGCAAGGTGATGTAATGCTGTAAACTACTGCTGCAGAACCCTCCCGCTTTAATCTGCTCCCAAGTCGCTGTTCCTCTGCAGTGGGTTGTTTTAGGGGGCTGCTGGTGGTACCCGTGCCCACTCTGGGTCACTGGGGGGAGGCTATATGAGGCCAGGTAGGAGCCTCACGCCTCTCATTCGCCGGCTGGCAGCCCAGGAGGAGAGCACCGGACGCTGATGTCATCCATTTTGGCCCAGCTCTACCTCGCCCACACCTCCGCTCTACTACGCGGATGCTCGACGGCAACCGTGTCACGTACGGAGCCGAGCTCGCTGAAATGGCGTGCGCCTCCTCCCAAAGCCTCCATGATATCATCGGGGCGCACTGGAGGACATTTTGTCGCAGCTCTTCTGGTGTAATGGCAGAGCGTAATTGAGGCACCTGTGGTAAAACCCAGCTTTGTGTGTCTGATGAATGGTTGGGCCTGCTGTCATTAACGTGCCCCCCTTCCTCCATTACACCTCCTTCTCCTACACGCCGACGTTTTAAGCGGGATCCAAATGCAGGGGTTTATTTTGTGGTGTCGTGTGCCATTCCCAGTGGGGTGTGTCAATCACATATCAATGAGGACAATGATGTGCTCAGTTTAGCCTTTTCACCTCTCTCCTCCTCTTCGCAAGCCCTCGTCTGACAAAAAAAGAAAAAGAGAAAGCACACATGCATATTTTTCGAGGTGTGGGCGCGAGCCAACGTGGAGTATCTGTTACAAGCATGCGGTCTCTCGCTCTTTTTCCCCTCTTCAGCTGCAGCAGGCAGAGCTCTGGTGGCATGCATTGTGTTTCGGCTCGGTTGATTCGCGTGGGCTGGTAGCGCTATTGTCCTACCGTACCTGCTGCCTACGCCTCTGGCAAGGACACTGGCAATATTAGATGTCTATTAGGTTACACCTCGCATGTTGCCATGTAATTGGAGCCTATTCATTTATGCACGTAGGGGACACATGTTAAGAGGAGCCGGAGCTGCGTTTTGCCTTCTCAAAAGTCCTGCTAATCTGTGCTGATTCAAGGCCAAAACGTCACCTCAGCATGGGAATCTTCTCTCATATTTGTATAACAAAATAGGCCATTTTGCGCTTAAGGATGTGTTAAAAAAAAACAACTACTAATTATTTTAATCCATAAAATAAACATTTCTGTTGTATTTCTAAATGCATCTTATGTAACATTCCTTTAAAAATAATAAACGCAACAACAACAATAATAATAATAATGCACAATAATTGTTTGATTTTAGGACCACACCTAAATTAAATATTTGAATTAAAAATATAGCTTTTTTAGACCTAGTCTTTAGATAACTATGGTGCTGGAAATGTATATGTCATGGGAATGTGTCAACATGAATATTATTGTTTTCATGCATTGTGCATCCTGCAGAAAGCCTTTTAATTTTCCACATCATCAGATAAACACAGACTCGCTGCTATTGAATGATAGCTGGAGCTGCCATGTGAATAATGCTGGTAATTTACACACTAGATGACCGATAACACACATGAATCTTTTGGGTAAAATGCCTCTAAAATAGAAACTTTTAATTAGGCTTTATCAGGAGTTGCATTTTACAAAATGACTAGAGACTCATTCAAATGCAGCTTTTCATGATTATAATTGTGAAAGTGTAATGAATTGTTTTGTTACGTAATATATTTGAATGCTTTTGTGTTTTATGCATAAAAAAAAATCACACACTCGATGGACTGACACGTCCGTGCATTCTTTTGTAATTTGATGCTTTTCTATTTTGACAGCTATTGTGTGCTAGACAGGGGAGAGTAACCGTATGGACTACATTACCCACAAGGCATCATGCAGTCTGCGCTGGTTTCCCTAAATACAGAAAGAGTCCGACCTGGAGGACCTGTCTGGGCGATTGAGGTCTGAGGAGATACCAGAAGGAAACAGCACCTCAGCAGACACACGGCACCTCATCTGCTCGTCTCCTCAAGTCGAACCAGGAAACGTGGAAGAAGTACTTTTATTGTCGCCTGATAGAGATTGGATTGTTGTGCAATGTCATTGGCCTTATGACTGTTATTTAAGACTGTTCTCCTCCTAACTCCCTCTCCTCTTTTAGGATATTTTTTGCTTGTCGCTGCGTTGACGATCTCACCTCTTCTTTAGTATCTCTGGGCTGTACTGTGGGATGTACTTTGGATATACTGACCTTTGAACCAAAGCGTATTCAATGATTTCCTTCTGTTCAGGATAATAACTCCAAATCTCCAGCACTTTTACAATGAATTTCTTCAGATTCCCAGTCCAGTTGCAGCTGCTGATCAGTACTGTGCTTGGGCCCTGCTTGGGCCTGGAGTTTACAGGGTCGCAAGGCCAGTGGGCACGCTATCTCCGCTGGGACGCCAGCACCAGAAGTGACCTCAGCTTCCAGTTCAAAACAGACGTGTCCACCGCCTTAATCCTGTACTTTGACGATGGCGGCTTTTGCGACTTCCTGCAACTCATGGTGGTCGAAGGGAAGCTCCAGTTGCAGTTCGGCATTGACTGCGCCGAGACCACAGTCGTATCGGACAAGCGAGTCAATGACAGCAGCTGGCATTCTGCCACTCTGAGCAGGTACAACCTGAGAACTGTGCTGGTTCTGGACGGAGTGAGCAAATCGGGTGAGGTGCGGCCACAGAGGCAGTACATGAAGATCGTTAGTGACCTCTTCCTGGGTGGAGTCCCTCAAGATATTCGTATTTCTGTGCTCACTCTCCCGACAGTGAAGGATCTTCCGCAGTTTAAGGGAATTATCAGGGAACTGAAGTACAATAACAAGGAACCTATTCTGCTGAGCAGCCAGAGGGTCCGCATGGACATAGAGGGGATCTGCATGGAGAACCCATGCGAGAATGGAGGAACGTGCTCCGTTGTGGATGGGGAACTGCTTTGTGATTGTTCTAAGACGGAATACGTTGGCCGATTCTGCAACGAAGGTAAAACTGTTTATATATTACAATTATTTCAAATGCCATCTTGACTTTGTACTGGATATGCAATGTCAAATCTTTTTTCAGACGTTTACTGACGCCCATCTAATTATACTTGAAATCGTCAGTCTCAACTGCTGAAATGTGTATAATATTTCTCAGAATCGTTCATGCTACTGACGTTTGACTCTGAGGTTCCGGTTAATGGTGTCTCTTACCTTGTCTACAGAAGCTGAACTGTTTTTTGTATTGACAGGTGTTTTTAGCTGGGAATTTCTCGATCAGCTCCATAAGACCCTCCTCTATTTCCTCATCACCTCTTACGGTTTATTGAAAGTGAATGTCATTTAAATGCACTACTTGCAAAGCCTGCATTTTTACCTCTGTAAAGCACTTAGCTCTGCTTGTCTCTGGCAAGCGTTTGTGTGTGTGTGTGTGTGTGTGTGTGTGTGCCCAGCTGAGGAGGTGGGGTGTTAGGATGTTAAGGTGCCTTTTCAGATCCCTTGGTTGTTTTTCTGAAGTGGCCATTTTAGTTTCTCTGGGGATTTGAGGAGGCCATTTCACAGCTCTGGGTTTTGTTGTTGCACCTCTTCAACAGAGAATGAATCAGAGACGGGGGATAATTGCCTATTTTAAACATGTCAATAGCAATTCTTTATAGCGTCATTACTGGTTTTCCTAGAAAGGAAATTTTATGACCTTGGTTATCGAATGTACTCATTTATATACATATCTTGGTTTGTGCACATCTCTTTTGTAAGTATAATCATCATAACTATACTAATTTTATGTTATACCACAGAAGAAAATCGCAACTTTGAGTTCTCCTCCCATGAAACATACTTTTATATATTTCTTTTTCTTTTGGTAATTTTTACTTCAACGATATCCTCCGAAATGCTTTCAAGTGTAACAAAAATATGGGTTATCTTTACCTGAAAAATAATCAATTTGAATTAGCTAGAAAACAATTCAGAGACTAGTGTGAATATATCCTGTCTTGATTAGGCCTAAACTTTTTTCCCCTTGTGACTGGAGTGCTTAAGCTGGGTGATTGATCAGTGATCAGTGCTCTGAGCCCTATGAGTTGTTACTCTCATTGTAGACACAGCCTCTCCTGCGATGCTCTCCTTAATTACACAATTACTGAATGTGATTAAAATGCTATCTGTGTACTTAGGTATTTAATATAGAAGTGAATGTGCATGCATGCACAGCCTGGTTCAGAGTGCAAGAAAGAGAAAATGAGAGAAAGAGGGATGTGTAGAAGACTGAGCACTAGGGTTAGATTTATTGGTTGTAAATAGAGCAGAGTTTTGGGCTTGATTTACAGCCATTGTTCCTCTCCATCTTGTTTGGCTGACTGGGTCCTGCAGTCCACTGATAGGGGCTAAAGCCAGATGTAAAAGCAGCTTTGAATGCTGGGAATTAGTTCAGCCAGTCATAAAAGAATAAATAAACCATTTTTGGGGGCCATTTATACTGGTGCACAGGGGTAGCCTGAACTTAAAGGCTCTGTAAAACTACAGCTGAACGTCCTTCGCTGGTGTCTCTTACAAATCCAAGTCAAAACCAGTATTAGGAAAGACACATTTATGGCTGACATCAGTGTTTGATAACAACATTACAGAAATCCACTGAGCAATCTTAATTTCATCTTAATCTTGTGTCTTTGGGCTTTTGAAACATCTGTACGTGAGTAATAAATATCGGGTCGGAGCCATATGGCAAGCTGGTCCGAAGTGTTAAGCATTAGCCTTATGTACGTTTGACTGAATCCAATTGCCATAGCAGCGGCAACAACAATCTGACACTCCTCTTGATGGCCAGATGGCTAAAATGGCCTCAGAACTGTTTTGCGTTGCCGTGGCGTATGTTCCTTGCTCTGTGAAAATCGTGATAGCCATGCTGCTGCATCATTTGCGAAAGCGCGTAATCTTTTGGCGGATTAGAATAATAAACATTTGGCAGCCAAACAAACACTCAATCTGTCTTCCCATGTGGATGGTCTCTGAATTGGTACATTGAGGTTTGTGTTTAAGCTGGCCACTCTTTACAAATCTCCTCGTGTTATTGAAATGTAAACAAAGCAAATTCAAAGTGCATTATAAGGATATGTAGATCTATGTAGACTCAGCAATTTTCTAGGTATGGTTTGCTATTTTTTGTATTTAAGCGAACTGTTCTATGTTATTGAACAAAATTTCAACTTTATCAGTCTCTAATACCTGTGCTTTTACATAGTAACTAGATGTCTTTGTATTATGTAACCACAAGTAGTACACATTGGTACATAGTGTCTATAGTTGTAATATTCCTGCAACTACACACATATAACAACCCTCAGAATGGTATGTGTAAGTACACATGTGTAACAACACTTTACTAAGTACTTGCGTAACAGGAATGATATATGTTTATTATGGTGATTTAGGGGTGGAGCTGGGTAGGTTTAGGGATATGTAAAGTGGGAGGAGTTAGATTTTGAGTTGGTAACTTCTCAGGAACTGTCCACTTAATATAAAATGTAACATTCTGGACACCAACCATGATTTATACCACGTTGCACCACAGACTGTCCAGGAGTTGGCTGATGATTTAGTCCAGGTCTGGGAGGAGATCCCTTAGGAGACCATCCGCCCCCCTCATCAGGAGCATGCCCAGGCATTGTAGGGAGGTCAGACAGGCACGTGGAGGCCACACACACTACTGTGCCTCATTTGTTGTTGACAGCCCGTAGTGTGTTTTTCCACTTCAATTTTGAGTGTGACTCCAAATCCAGACCGCCATGGGGTAAAAAATTGGAATTCCATTGATACTTTTTGTGTGATTTTGTAGTCAGCGCATTCAACTATGTAAAGAAGAAAGTATTTAATAAGAATAGTTCATTCAGATTTAGGATGTGTTATTTTAGCATTCCCTTTATCTTTTTGAGCAGTGTAGTTTAACACTTTATTTACCAAAAAGTGCTGTAAGTCCTGTTACACATTTGTGCTTTCATTACCAAAAGGTTTTGTTACCAATGTTCTGTTACATATTTGTACTTACACATACCGTTCAGTGGGTTGTTACATGTGTGTAGTTACACAAACATTAGAGCTGTAGAGAATATGGACCAATCACTACTTACACTGTAGTTACATATAAGTACACATCTAGTTACTATGTAAGTACACATGTATTAGGGACACTGAATATAACACTTTGCATTCTTAAACAAGTAGACTTGTTGCTCTGGAGAAATAAAGTTCTGATGTGGTACAGCTAAACATTAATTTATGTTTCAACT
>JAUMHQ010000078.1:5525694-5537900 GCA_032361165.1 Enteromius paludinosus | reverse complement strand
TTTCAGTTTTTTTCTCTGACATCTGAAAAAAAGCTGCGTGCTCCCGCTGGCGGGAGACCCGACCTCAGACGGTTAAACAAGTAGACTTGTTGCTCTGGAGAAATAAAGTTCTGATGTGGTACAGCTAAACATTAATTTATGTTTCAACTGTGTTTCTGAGAAACTAGGTCATCGTATAAGGCCGACAGTGCATGTAGACATTCATATTCCAGCCAGAACTTCTGTACAGGTCATCTCAAGAGCTGAACACATCAATCAAGTCACCATGGCTCTCACATCCTGAGTGTAACTCAGCAGTCCCCGCTCTCCAATCATGTCCTAATACTTTCCCCATCAGGTTAAAGCATCTCATCAGAGGACTTAATGTCCTGTACTAGCCTTTAACAAGCACGGCAGACAGACACACACTTACACATTGGAACGTGTCCCGAAATGAGTGACCATGAGAGACAACATATTGCATTTTCAGCCAGTACAGACATCAACACATACAGGACTAAATTAATGTCTAATGTAGCGATAATTACTCTGCACTAAAAGCATTTCATGGAGGCAGACCCCATCAGGTTTCCCCTAATTTCCCGTATTAGCTGCAGTTTGTGTGCACTGGCAACAGATAAATTGGTTTTTCAGCCTATCAGTGTCTGGTACTAAAAAATCGGTCATATAACAGACATATAACAGAGTCATATAAAATAATTAGTACAAATCTGGATAATCTCAAAGTTAGCTAAATTTTAATGAATGAAACGCATTTTTAAAAGTACACCTAATAATAGTTATTTCTCTATATATTTAAAAATATTTAGATTATGTCATTTCATAATTTCACAGTTACATATTATTAAAAAGTAATTGGTCATTAGGGAATACATTTTAGTTTTCTAATCTAATGTGTTATTAATCTAAATTTGTCTATATGTGTGTATATCTGTGTATATATGTATATGCATTTGTGTATATGTGTGCAATATTTATACATGCATACATACAAAATTGATTTCTGTGTTTCAAACCCTAAGTGCTATACAATGGCTATATTTTAGGAGAATTACTGTAAGTAGATATTTCAAATGATTAACAACTGAAGTTAAACTCAATAAAAATACCACTGCCAAAAATATCAAAGCTTAAGATTCGCTGACCTCACTAATCAAGTAGTTGGATGTTCAGATGATCGTGAATCATCCCTAGCCAGAACAGATTAGAGAAATCGTAGATTAGCTGTTTTTCATCACACAGAGCATTGCAATGCCCGTTTATCAGTGTTGGATGCCCTTTGGTTTGGGAGACGACCAGAGTGCATTAATGAAATGAGTCAGCCCAGTGCTTCAGTGCCAAAGGCAGCCTGTGACACAAAGAGAGAGAGAGAGAGAGAGAGAGAGTGAGTGTCTACAATGAGAGTAAACGCTACCAGGCTCTGAGTATGGAACAGTGCTTTAGACAAACATCAGCGTCCCATAAATCCACAACCCTCTCTAAAGGGAGCAGGTTCTGTTGCCTGTTTGGATTTATGACCCTGGCGTGGATGTGGGCTTTGGGAGTGTGTGTAAGACATGGAAGATGAACTAGACCTCTTAGATGTTGGTGTGTCATGTTGTTTCATACACGCAGATCTGATTCCCCCCTCCTTATGTCCCATGGAAATGAGGGGGTGGATGGATGAATGCAAGGGGCATTTTAAGGGTTTCTATGTACATGCACAGGGCACATGTCTGCTCAGTGCATGCTGGCAGGAGTGTCAGAGTTTGCATGATAGCTTTCATGCAAAGATAATATGAGTGGGCTCTAATGGCTGCAATGTCTCTCTTTTCTTCTTTTTTTTCTTTTTTTCTTTTTCTTTGTTTCTTCTTTGCTGCAACTGCATCAGAGGCCAACAGCATCCCAGGTGAGTTGATAATGTCCTTAAGGCTAAATTGAAGCTGTCTTTTATGGACTGTCAAAGTATTAATGATGTAGAGTGCATATTTAATTCACGTGCAGAGATTTTAAAACATGCTATTGCTGTCTTTACCACTGTGGAAAAATACTTAATGATGCACAATGATGCTATAACATATAAAACTACTAGATTTTGTGTAATTGCAACATTTAATCGCATTCGCAAGGGTTAACTGCAACATGTAATTGCAGTTAATAGTGTTCACTGTCTGTTTGATTTAGTGTCATTTACTGTACATTTCAGCCATAGTCACCACTAATAACCTACTCCTAAATCCTAATCTAGAAACTTACAATTTTCTGAAAAGTTGCTTTGCAACGATTTACAAATAAACATGTACAATGTACCAATAAACATGAACGTTAAACTTAAAGTTGCCATGAAACTGAAGTTTTAAAAAATTTAATAAATAAATGAACATGAATGAACTGTTCACAATAACATCTAAAACATGCATTTGGAAAAAATACAATTTGACTTTAATCACTAAATAATTTAAATGACTGTATTTTAAACTATTTAAAATGCACAACACTGTAAAAATGTCAAAACAGAGATGTATTGAAATATTTTTTGCAAGGAAATACCATTTCAGTTTTTCTACTTTTTCTACATTTCACAATTAATTATATGTGTTACTTGGCATTTGTTTGTAATTAATTTGATCAGTTTCTTAGTGTAAATCATTTCTACACCAGTGTTTGACTAGATGACATTTCTTACTGTATTTAAAAAAATCACTTTACAAGCAAAAAATTGAGCTGTCACATTAAATAAAACATCTACATTAATAAAAATAAACAAGCTAAACCAAAATGTTCTATAAAAATGCAAAAGCAGAGACTTTTGTAATTTCCACTTTGACAAATTATAAAAACTTTAGTTTGCACTTTATTTTAGGGTGTCCTTGTTACAGTGTAATTATACATTGGACTACTGAGTAATATTAATGAACTGCATGTATTTACTATAGGGTTAGGGTTAGCATTAGGGTTGCTTACATGTAATTATGCATAATTAGTTGTTATTGTAGTAGTAAATACATGTAACCTGTGTAACAATGACACCTTAAAATATAAGTGTTACCAAACTTAACAAACTAAATAATAAAGATGTTTTCTTCTGCAAAGATTTAATATCATTGTATGGTCTGATATATAGCTAAAGGTGTTCTTTTCTTTGTGTGACTTTCTCTGTTTCTCATAGGATTTGCACACATGATGATGGCGGATCAAGGTATGTCACACCCCTTCACCGGTATTCACTCTGTTCAGTTTGATTATGCATGCTTGAATTGACTGAATTGCTGTGCACCGAATGAACTAAACTGTATCTCTGAACCTTTAATGCATAGATGTGAACTGTGCTTTGACCGTTTCTTCATATCTCTCCATGCTTCCCTTCTGTGGATACTCTTTATCTCTTTGTTCCTTTCCGTCTCCTTTCTCAAGCCAAGGGCAAAGGTACAGAACCGTTTTTTTCTCAAGTTGTGCTCTCTTGTGTTTACATCCATGTTTTTAGTACTTTTTTGCTAATAGCTGTTCACCATGTGTGACTGGATGAAGAGTATAATTAAATCAGAGTTAATTGAATACAAACACATAAGGTATTCTAACTGCAGTCTGAATGGTCTGAACTGCGGCGTCTGCCTCCCTGGTGGTCTTATACCCAGTAGATATTTGTATCAGCTGCTAAAATGCTTAAACGGCACAGTATGACTCAGTCTCATGAGGGTTTATCTAGCTTGAGACCATGAATGACGCTTTATTTGCCATGGAGTGTTTGTTGTGGGTTTGATCTTGCATGTGGAGTTTTGAGAAATGTTGTGTTTGTGTTCAGCCAGGTGCCAGAATGACTTTCTCTACATGTTTTTTTTTTTTTTTGAAAGGAGAGAAAGAAAAAACTGTGATATTTCAGTCTGGCAGTACATGTGTGCTGTCATGTCATTTCATAGCTGGCTTCTCTAGGGAGGCTTGTAGATGGGCCCAATTTAGCCTTGACTTGCTGCTGGGCTGAGCATCCCTGTGGAACGCTGTTGTACCACATGTCATCCCGCTGTCTCACCTGATCCAAAATTTCAGCATGTCTCAGAGTGGACAAATAACTTTGTCATTCTTCGATAGACAAGGCCTGCATTTGGATTGATTCTTTGCAGGACCTCAGTGCATCCACAAATCTGCAATCTCATTTAAAAGTTCACAGGTTTTTAGGTTTTTAATTGCCAAATGTTTCTCTCAGTTTGGACCCTTCTTTCCCCAATTGGGTGCAGACCTGAGTACATTTAGCTTCAGTGTTGAATTGTTTTGTTGGCGCAGCATATGTGAAAACTTGTATTCTTGTTCTTTCAGGGATTTATCAGTTGGTGAAAAGCATAATAAATGCAAACCTTTTTTTTGTGTGGATATATATTATCTAAAGCAACATTTTGGGTGTATGCAGATTTATTTGTCAAGCAGGCAAAATGATCAAAATATACTTCCTTAATATAGTTGTAGTGGAGAATGATTTGCAGTTGGTTTGAAAACAGTCCATTCTAATAGACCTTCATGTTAGACGGCGTATTGCATTTACAGAAATGAAAACAAGACCATGAGGGGCAGCCTTACAGATTTAATGCACGCACTGTATGGAGATCATAGATCCCATAATATTTACAAATTTCAGTACTTTTTGTATACCTTATTTTTCCAATTATGTCTTATTTTTATTTCAGATCAGAAAATTAGGTATATATCAGTTAGGTAACTAAAGGGACAAAAAAGTTGTTGAAAGTTGTTCCTTTTTAAAAAAAAGTATCTGCTGAATGAATTAATGTGAATTGATACTTTAGGATTCACTTACAAGGAATACACAACCGATCAATAGAACCATGTGTGAAACCACCCAGTCATTGAATAATAGAAATTCATAGTGCAGTATAAAGGGTGTGGCTTTCTATTGCATGAATGCTGATAAAAACTAAAATAAATCCAGGCATATTCTGCAGTTCCACTTGCCAACCTAGTTTCTTCCCTCAACCTAATTTAAGTGCTAAGTCAGAGCCCAGTCAGCGAGAACCTGGCAGACCGACAATACCGTATAGCCAGTCAGATGCATTAGCACGTTATTTGCCTGCGTTGCATTAAAAGCGTTTGCATTGTAACACTGTCTCCAACGCTGTCTGTCTCTCCCACCACCGCCCTGCGTTAAATCCCTCTACTAGACGGTGGGACATTATTACAAATCAGCCTGGCTGTACGCCCAAGTTAAGACGACAAGGGCTTCCATTTAGGAGCCCATTTGCATCTGAGCGATTCTACGAAATGTTTAATTTAAATGCATTTGTTTCCATCGCTGCATCTCTTCCTTTCACCTGTCATTGCAGCTCGAGTACATCTCTCATTTTTAAACCACTCCTCAGAATCCTCTTGCAGTTAAACCTTAGGAAGGTTCCTAATTGAAGTGCTTTGTAATATTTGACAGTGTTGTGTCTGTAGTATCATAAAGGGAGGAAGTGAGAGGTAGCAGCTGTTTTTGGGTAGCCCAGGGCTTGTCGCTCATGTCTGCGTATCTCACGGCTCTCGGACGCCATTCTTCTGCACCCGTCTGAAGTCAATCATATCAGTCAGTGCCCTGTTCTCCTCTCTGGCACAGGCATATGTCAGCAAACAACAGAAAGTCAGAGGACAATGATGAAAAAGAGTCTCTCAGGACTTCCTGTCTCTCATTGCTTTTGATTCTGTCCTCTTTCTTTCCATCTGTTAGTTTATCTGTGATGCAACTTCCTTTTTATTTTCCCAGAGAAACCTGTTAGTGCTCAGAGGCAGTGTTTTCATAACTTAACATAATTCTCACTTGCTTTTCTTTGAAGTATTAGCTTCCTCCAGGATGATTTCTAAAAACTGACACACAAGACAGTTATTACAGAACAGTATAGAACTATAAAATTAATATGGATGGCACGCTTTGATATTTTGGCCTAAAAAGAGTTTGAGATATATTTGAGGTAGTATTTAATTGCAGACCTTGCAAACCTGTTTTTGTTACAGAAATGTGTTCTCCATTGAGCAACAATTGAGATGATTTGTGATTTTACTTTCTTGGTCATGCTTTTGTGTCTTTGCTTTGTCTGAGCTGCAGAGGTGTCCATTAGCAAGTAAACAGAGATTCTAATCAGTATTTTTAGCCTTCTTTTTTTTATCTTTGTCTTAAAAGCTCTGACCATACGTAGCCTCACCTGTTCCTCTTTATCATTTTAAATCATTTGCAAAAAATATTTATTATAGTGAATTAAATCAGTCCAAGTCTGCAAATATTGTCTGCTTCACACAGCGGTTAGATTGGTTACTGTGGCTCTGGATCAGACTTCCCGGAGATTTCGTAAGGCATTTCACAAGTGTGCGAGTCTTTGATAGATATTAGTTGGTACAGGAGGCAGTAAATGAGTTGACCTTTTCAGACGGCAGTGGAGAGTCTGAGCTTTGTTACAGGACAGAGGGGAGTAGAAACACTGCAGCTCACGCTATGCTGATGAACTCGCATGCAAGGTAATGAATTGCAGTGCCATTATGCAAATACTATGCTAATTATCTAATCAGATTTGATTCCATTAAGGATGTACCCATCTTCCTAACCTTGAGAAGGCAGGGACTGATCAGCTCACTCGTTTCAATTTTTTTTTCTTGTCTCTATTTCTTTTCAATAATTGTATTTGCTTTGCCCCAAAAAACCTTGCCCTTTTCTGTTCTGTACTATTTTTATGCTGTTTTAATCATATTTTTTCTCTGACTTTTTCAGCCTTCTTTTAAATTTACATTTCTATTTCAAACTGAACCTTTCCAAACCAAATCAAACTAAAATCTCTGACTGCGAGGTTTAGAAATCTGAAAAGAAGAGTCTTGTTTTGTCATATTTACACTTTTTTTGCTGCAGTATAAAAAGGCTTTGACTCCCTGTTCCTCTGAGTGCGGTGTTTTTATGGCACAGACAGAACAGCCTTCTGGTGTCACACATCTAAAGGCAGGTTCCTCTGACAGTGAGGTGACACATGGTGTGTGCGAGAGCCAGATAATGAAATCTTTATCACATGTTTGGGAGGCCTGTAATTCCATTTTCTCTACTAATCCCTCGGTCACTCTGTCTCTCTGTCACTCACTGAAGGAACCTGTCTTACCAGAATTACCCTTGAATCTACAGTATACACTCTTTTTAATGGCACTAATGTAATGAGCCTAAATATATTTCCCTTTAAATAGAGCTTGATTACTTTCTTAATAAGCATAGGCTACAAATGGTTTCTCCAAGTAAATATGGAGATATGATGCATGTGTGGTAAGAATGTGTTAGGAAACATGCCTGTCTGATGTGACTTGCAGAGTTGTTTTGTATTTCATGTTGTCGGTTATTTATATAGTGTTTTTTTTTTTTTTTTAAATGTCATGCTCTGAAGACTCCTCAGGCCTCATCAGTGCTGGAAGAGCTCTTAGGAAAGCCTGATTGAGCCACCTTGCCGGCTGTCTGCTGATCAGAGTGCGATGGCCTCTCTTGTGTAATCAGGGCCAGCCACACAGGGCGTCCTTTAACAAAATAGCCTCATCACCTCCCCCTCCATGATCTCCCCCTCTACATTCGCTGTAACCGAGACAACAGAACTCCTCACCGTCCCCCTCCCCACGGCCCTCTATTTCCAAATCCCAAAGGCTCTTTTCAGCGCACCACTGAAAAGAACATCAATCACACTCGATACACACACATGTACACACAAACAAACAAAAAATGAAACCTTATTCTTCCACCCCCTGGTCCACCCATCTGAATGCAGTTATGCCCATAATTGCCTCCAATTTCCCTGAGTCACACCTGA
Organism: Enteromius paludinosus; assembly: GCA_032361165.1. NCBI lineage: Eukaryota > Metazoa > Chordata > Actinopteri > Cypriniformes > Cyprinidae > Enteromius > Enteromius paludinosus. The sequence goes on along the minus strand of JAUMHQ010000078.1, from coordinate 5,530,116 downwards.
CATATTAAGCTACTGTACACAACGATTTCCTTTCTAGTCCCCAGAGGGAACAAGTGCCATTTGATTATGGCTAAATGTGATTATTGTCCTCCCGTCCGACTGGCTTGTGGCGGTCTTTTGTCCCTAACAAAACAAGAGAACGAAGCGACCACTCTGATAGTGACGGACCAGTCCGGATGTTGCTCAGTGAACAAAAAAACAGTTAATTATTTGTTGAAATAGGCATTCATGTAACGATGAAATGAACAAAAGTGAAGAAAAACAGATGCATGGAAATAGGGTTTTGTAGAATAGAGTTTTACATGATTCTTGTAAAAGCAAGTGAGACATATTATTTTTTTTTTATATGATGATTTTGTTATAATTATATGGTCATTTGTTAGTAATAATAATAAGAGTAATTATTATTTTTTCTAATGATTTCATTATTACCTATTCTTTAAAATAAGTAAGTAAATAAATGAAATGCTTTGCAAACATTCTATGGCCTGTAGCTGAAGTTTGTTTGCATGTCTTTATGCTGACTGATGAATGCAAGATATTTTTGGCCAGTCTCATCAGACATGCAGAAGTAGGAGGTGCTTTTGCAAAAAGGACTGCTTATTTAAAACCACTTCAATTAGTACAATTTAACCTCTCCGTCCTGGTGAGAGGAGGGTTTGGAGCAAATGGTAGTCTGCACATACAGAATTGCAAAGTATAACTGAAGGGAAAGGGATTGTTTAAGGTGGTATCTCCTTTAAGAGACCACCTCTCATTCTTTTTTGAGACATCTCAATCACTTGGTTACATCTTTTTGGAAATGTTCTGCTTCCGACAGTAATAAGATATTTTTTTCCCACATTCAGAGTGAGTAGCATTGGTCTGTTATTTGTCATTTGAAAATGTCATGTTTCAGTAATGGAAATTGATTCAGAAATGACACAACTTGTCTTTATGACACTGACAAAAATAAGACTGGGCCAGACCTAATGGAGTTTTATAGCGCAAAACTATAGAGAGATATAACCTTATTTACTTTACACATAAGCGTATATCTTTTCAGCGTGTTTTTGCCCAAACATTAATATGAAATGCACCCATTTGTATTAAATATTAAACATTTTAAAGGTTTTGCTGGTTGCAAAAGGCTTATGCAGATTTCTCCATTGCAAGGGACACTGTTTATTTTTAAATAACCATGACGAAGCATGGTTTTTTTTTTTTTTTTTTGTGGTAATGAGAGTTTATACACGAGTCACCGAGTATAGATGTCTGGTTTTGCACAAAGGCTATACAGTGCCAAGCAGTAATTGCGTTGTTAGAAGTGGGCAGATGTGAACATCTGGTGTCCAGCAATGCACCTATTGATCCTCATTACTTTGTGTACTTGGAGACAGCAAAGGGCTTTCAGTCCCACAATCACTCTTTAATTGTGACAAGCATGAAACGAGCATATTTAGCACTATTAGCCATCATTGATTGAGAGCTATTTGAGACCAGACTTGTTTGTGCAGGCCTGCTGTAGCCTTGTGTAAATGCTGGACACAGTAAACATTTTAATTTACTGTTTATTAAGATAATTACTTATATAAATAGGCAAAAGACAAAAGTCTAAAAAATAGCTCTTTTCCAAACCATAGTGAGCTGCATATGGAAGAACTAGTTAAGCAAAGTAGTGCCTTAAGGCTGTACCTCATTTGAGGACACCATTTAAGGTATTGGAACAGATTCATCATGTTAATTAAGATAGTTGGTAACGTTTCCAGTGTTTTTAATATTATGGTTCAGTAATGTTAGGGTGATGACATTTACAGTGTTTAAAGCTCAAAAGTTAGCTTAATGTACCAAAACCTCAATTTGACATATTTGTTGTCAAGGTCTATGGTAATTTTAAAGTGCTTTATATAAACAAAACAACAGATGTCTATGTGATGTCCTCATTTAGATAGCTAAGTAAATGTGTGCTTGTAGGTATGTGTGACACAACCTACACCTGCTAGTAATCAATACACCTCTCAAGCGGAACCTGGATGCCATGGTAACCCCTCTCAAGCTGTTTGTTTGGATGGTGTGTTAGCATGGTGCCTGGCCTGGTTTTCCCTGGTCTTGGCTAATTCTAACCAAAGCAGACATTTTGGTGCATAATTATGCATCAATGGACATCTAGCTCACGCAGTTCCTAACGCTAATTTTCTTTCTTGTTATAATCCACATGCGGGATTAAACAGTGCGTCACAGTACTGACTCACACTTTCATAATATCATACTTATTAATGAAGACTTGGATGTAGGCATTTCTCACAATGGGTGGACATGCTTAAGGGCTGAGAAATGCTGCAATTCCATCCAACGTCAAACGTTCTGCTTGTGAAAGTGCCACTTGGTGTCGGACTTGGATACGGATGTGGTTTTCTCATTTATAGATTATCTGTATCAATTAGAAAATATGAAGTGAGATATTACAGACAATGTTTTCTTAAAATATGTCTTTAAAAAAAGAACTAAATGAACTTAGAAAAGTACTTTGTACATACAGCAAAAACACCTGATTGTGATGACTGCTGGAAGAATCTCTGGGTGGATGGCAGATTCTGACCCACATTTTTACCCGAGTCTGGCTAACCTGCCATGTGTGTATGTGCTGAGCACCGTTTGAATTGTGTGCGTTGTGAAATATGCATGAGATATGCCTGGGCAAAGGGCCATGAGGAAGCAGGTCAGCCCTGGGCTGGACTTGAGAACCTGTTAAGAGTGCACACACACTCACTCACACACACACACACACACACACACACAAATAAACTGGACTTCACTGAGCACATGCTCAACAGCAGGTTGTACAGTCACTAAAAAAAGCTGAGAATAAGGCTTGTTTTCTGTACCTGCACAGGTTTTTATTTTCAATTTTAATTTTGACAAGGGATGCACAATACTTGGTGAACTATACCTTTAAATGTAAAATTTTGTGGATTTCAAAATTAAGAATTTGTTCTCATGGCTGAATTATAATATTTTGGTTTTCCTGTAGCATTTAAAATGATCATTTATGTTTGTAGTGTTGTATTTTTGTTGCTGATCTGACCACTAATCATTTTAAGCACACTTTCCCTCCTTAAGTTAATGCCTGGCATCACTGTAATTGTGTGTTTCTGAGACAAGATCCTTGTTGTGCACACTCTGACCTGTGCATTTGGTTAAACGCTGCACCTCTATTCTTTCCTGCTCTTCTCTTTCCTTGAACACACGCACACCGAAAGTATCCGGTGTCCGTGTCGTGCCCGTGTTTGGTGTGAGTAACCCCCACACAGTGCTTTGGAAGCCTGAGATAGTCACCTGATCTGGCCTTGCTGTGAAAGGATAGAGTCTGTGACCTCAAGCCAGTTGAGATGCACTGCCAACAAGAGCCAGGCACAACAATGATAAAAGGATGAATGTCTGTTTCAAACAAGCAATATTTCATCAGAGGCAATTACTGTGACCCTCAGTGCTCAATTCTGAACTTAAATGTTTCATATTGTAAGTGACTGTAAGATCAAGTTGTCTTATGCTGATGTTTTAGAAGACATTTGTTACGTTTTTGTCCAAACATGTCACTGGAAGCTGATGGCAAGGAAACAAAATTGAATGCTGTTTCCTTTAATAGTGTTATGATATAATCAGTAGTTTCAGTAAATCAGTTGAGAAATCCCATTGGTCCAAAAGACAGTTTTACCCGAGGCAAAGTCAATAGCAGAGGGCAGAACGTAATTTATCTAGAGCACACATCTGTTGTGTTTAGAAAACATAGGGGCCAGACACTAGGCAATCTACTTTAGAATACCGATGAACAGTCTGTAAGGCTTAGTTATTAAAAGCATACTTTTCACATATCTTAATAAAAAGACTGTTTTAATATATTTAAATTTAATTTAATTGATTACCATGATGGCACAGCTTATTTGGTGTTTAAGTAACACACACCCACACCCTTACATAAGACTGGAGCTCACATTGGTTTCATGTGGATTACTTTATCAGAGAATATTTGCTAAATAGTTGAGACTACAGGCTTTCTGTAGATATAGTTATCATGTCTGTGTGTCAAGAATTCACTTAGTTTTTGTTCATTTTTGTGGTGCATTTCGAAAAAAGGTTCACAGAGACCAGTGCTTTATTTTACAAAAGCACAATGTTTTGTTGAAAATGAGAATGTATGCATATTCAAGTAGACCTTTTACAGTTTCAAATGATGTAATACTAAAAAAAACAAACATTATGGAACAGTTATACTGTTATCAGGAAAAAATGCAATTAATTGTTCAAGTTGCTGTTTACATATGTAATTTTTTATTCAATATTGTAACATATTTGATCTCAATAAGGGAAATATATATATATTAGGGCTGTCAAATGATTAAAATTTTTAATCAAATTAATCAGGATTTTCAGTGGATTAATCAT
>JAUMHQ010000078.1:5483796-5502645 GCA_032361165.1 Enteromius paludinosus | reverse complement strand
TACCCATGTCATTATACAAATTTGTGTCCTCATAAACCACATAAACCCGCACACACACACACACACACACACACAGAACTGCATGATAAAAGAACATTTGTTTGTGTGACTTTTATTTGTTAATTTCTTTTAATCTTTTCTTTTTTTAATTTTCACTATTCTTTTACAGTTTTAGGAGCCTTAATCAGGACGATATACTTCAGAGGGAATTTGGGACAGATTTAGACAATGCAGTCTGAGGAATTTCAGGCCGTCAGCTACTGCAGAGCGATGGAGAGTGAGCGAGCGGGAGAGAGAGACAGTGGGGAGGGGGGTCATTTTGAAAGGAGGTGATTATGGGACGCCTGGGGACTCCTTCTGTCTGGTACCCATGAGAGAACGGGTTAAGAACACTTAGCCCAGGGGGGGGTTTGGATGTAGGAGGCTGTATAGACTGGGTATAAGGAGGGTGGTGGGGGTATATGAAAAATAGTCCTCTCCCCTCTCTTGAGTCAGGTCCCTTATGGATAATATGGACTTCTGAGAGTCTTTGCAGGGTCATTGTGTTTGACACTGGTTTGCCGAGGGCCTTGCGCACTGCTGCTGGCCTGGTGCCAGTTCCTGTGAGGAAGACCCCAGCAGTGGATCTGTCAGGCGCATCTGTCTTTCTGTCTCTTACAGTTTATTGAACATGTTCACAGCCCTATCCATTTAATCTGCAAATTCATTTAGAGCGTCATTAAAGCAATGAGAAACCGGTTCCATGTAGCTTCTCGAAGAACAATAATTCTTTGGCATGATCTGAAGACAAGTCTATTAAATAATTTGTCTTAACAAAAATATTTCATTTTGCTAAAACTGAAAGAAAAAAAAAATGCCATAACAAAATAATATCAACAGTGTGTGTGTGTGTATTATGTATGCATATAAAACAAATATTTCTAATTTAATGGATTGTTTATATTTTCCTGATTTCTAATACAGGCAGTAGTAGCAAAGTTTTTTTATGCTAGGATAATATCAAGATTGATGTTGACAAGCATATAAATTGCCCATCATTGTCATTACAATTAATGTTCCTCAAATGAGGAAACACATTTCCCAGTGCCACAGGGCATAATAGTGACCCACTCCCTGGGGAGTAAGATCTAAGCTGTTCATGCAGACTGATGAACTAAAGCAGCAAATACCACTTCCTGAGGTCTTCTGAAGAGCCTGTGTGTAAATGATATCCTATAATGCTGTTGAGTATGTTTCTGTATATGTATATACATTCTGTACTGTAGGTAACATTCACAAGTATCTCGTTTTTTTTCATTCAAGGAGTGCATTAGACTCTAAACTTACCGTTTCTTCCGTGTTTTTGGGTCTCATTGCTTTCTGTTTGCAACATGTGCAACCGTTTTGAAGCATAATGTACTCTCGGGTTTAATGTAGGCAGAACAAAAAGAGGCAAAAGGATGCGCTTACTCTTCTGAAGCCTTGATATGTATTCTCCTGTTCTGGACCAAATTCAGCGAAGCCCTCTATTGCTTTAAAGGACGGCAGCTCTTTGTTTTTGCCGCTGGGTGCAGCTGGTTACAAGTGGATGACCAATCACAGCATAGTGTCCTGGACACAGAAGAAGCAGGTTTTGTGTTTCTGTTTGATGCATTAAGCGACTGTAGATGTGTTTGCTGACTGGAGTGGTTTATTTGTGATACTCCAATACTATATAGTTTGCATTCGACAAACAGAAGAGTATAATCAGTTTAATCTGAAATGACCTTTCCTCAGTGCTTTTAATTGCTTTTACACAACGATATTTTGCCTGTCCAGTCTCCTTCACTTACCTAAAGGAAGAAAACCGATTGACTTTAATATGTGTAATTTATCACAAACACTCCGAATCCTTCTGTAAATTAGGTTAACATTTTGATTAATCTCAGCTTGTGCTAACTCTCATGCCAAAGCGCCAATTATTTCCTCTGACTGCTGGAACGTGGTGCAGCCTTTATGAGGAATTATGGGAGACAGCTGTCTTTAACACGTACGAATCTTGCGCACACATACATGGCCTTTAAGACTTTATAATCACTAATCATTCATGACCAATACTGTCAAACCTGCTTCAATAGCATCTTTATACTGTTTTACGACCTTTCATTGATTCCCAAGCAGGAGAGATGCGATGCACGATACGCTGTTTAAAGGTTCAGCTGTTGCTTTTTCACACGCAGATGAATGGAGAGATATCAAGGGAATAGATGCCCTTGGTGATCAATATCCTTTATTAGTGTCACCTGCTCTTTTTCTTTGGAAGTGAACGGGCTATTACTTTGTGTTTAATGGTGTTTCTTGGGTCGTGAGTTTATTGACAGGTACGAGTCATGGATGTATCCCTGTGGAGGGTAAAGGTCATTCTGTTTATGTTTTTTCGAGCAGGTCTAATGTGTTTTTGTAGTATCTGGCTGTAGGAGACAGAGTGTGTCCTGCTTGTCCTTTTGTGTCTGTAGTTTATAAATTTAGGACATAGGAAACATACTTTATGGAAGTACTCTGATGCAAATTTTTGGCTGAGCATGTGCTCCTGCAGTACATACACATGCATTCTTTACTGTGATATTTTAGCAGTTGATCATTAGATTCATATAACAAGGTACTTGTTGATAGTTAACAAGACTATATGTACAGTATATATGTATATATATATATATACATTATTGGTGTCAAAATTAGCACGTTAACGCATGCAATTAATATTTTTAGATCAATGCGGTAAAAATTTTGGTCACCCCACTCACAACTGCTGCTTCTGTCACTGAAGACAAGAAGTGCATTTATTTAGTCGCAGATTGTCTTTACTACCACATTAAATTTCAGACCTGCGTTCCACCTCACTTCAGCGCCAGGCAAACGGTTCTGTGCTTGCAGCGTGCGCTCTTCAAATACATGCACAAAGATACCAGAGCACGCTGTAGGCTGTATCCTTTCATTTCAAAGAGCAACGTGCATTCAATGTCGTGGTCAGTTAAGTCATGAAGCTTCCAAAAAGTCAATAAAAGCTGCCTTAAAACTTGTAAAAAAAAAAGCATGTAATACATTTTATATGAGCCATACTGTATTTAAGAACGTGTCTTTGAAATGTTCTGGAGCAGTCCAGCGCTGTCTCACTCATCTTAACACGCCTGACCTGAAGTGGGTCCGAAAAGGTAAAAACAATGGAGAGTAAATAAGATTTGTGTCAGAACTGCGTCATATTCAGCAGCGGCAGCTCTTAAAGAAAAGCAGCCAAAATAACCAGCTGCTGTGATGTCTATTAATCAAAGGACAAAGAAACATCTGAGTAATGCTGGCCTTCAGTCACAAAAAAAATATACAAATATAAAAAAAAGTACTGTCTTTATGTGGTTTGTACATTAATTTAATGTTTGAATGTGAAATTATTGCAATATAAAAGTATATTCTAAAACGTTACTGTTAGTTGGAATTAATCGTGATTAATTCGTTAATTTTTTAATAGATTAACAGCAATATAACACCAATATATATATATACAGTATATATATATATATAATATTTAATGTTAGGGATGCACAATATTAGATTTTTGCCAATATTTTCAAAACCTCGTGTTTAATGCTGATACCGATATATTTCCATTTGTTTGGAAGAACACCACGATTCTCCTGTAATTAAGGTAATTAATTGTTTTTTAAGTTTTTATAATTCATTTGAATAATCTGTTTATATAAAATTATTTTTAAATACAAACAATTTTTACTTCATTATATTGCTTGAATTCATGTACATTTATTAGTTCACTTATGGCCCAGGTAATTGTGTGTGCTTTCAAGGTCTACTTCTCAATTTACGAAAACTGATTTTACAAAACTGTGATATTATATGATAAAAAAACCTAATCTCAACAGTTATCACTCATCTATGGGTCTCATCAATGCACTACGTATGATTTGGGCTATATTCTTGCCTGTACTCTACACTGTGCTCTGTAATATTAGTGGATATTATGTTAATTTTATGAAGTAAGCTAAAATTGCTGTATATTTGCTTTCTTCTTGATATTTACTTGCTGTATGTTTTCCTTGTACTGTTTTTTTTTTTGAGACTCAATGTCTGCTCCTTTCCAAGTGCAACTGTTTACACAATGTATGCACTTTTTTGTTGTTTACTGTGATACAGAATTTGCATTAGGAATATAAATGCAAATGCACATGGAAATCAGGTGGCTTTATTTGACCTCCCTAAGTGCACTCAGTTGTTAACAATAATGTGTACAGTTATGATGGCCTGCTTTTGCAGTGTAGTTATGCATTTGTTTAGCGCAACATATCATTCCTCTATCTGCCAATATAACCTTCCTCTCTCTCTCTCTGGGTGTAACATTTAAAACATGTGAGATGCAAATGAAGGGGGTTGGAAAATAAATATTGAATTTGGGCTCTGGCACTAAATGCCTGTCTTATCTGGTTCAAGTGGAAAATGATGGGCCAAGCCCCACTGCCCTCCACCGGCATGTCTCCACGGCAACACAGAGGCAGCTGAAAAATGGCACCCAGACATAGATGCCCCTTCATTAAATATCAACACAGCAGCTGACAGCAGAGATAATGGCCAATAACACTGTATTATGTTGAAAGCAAATGAAATACTCATGGGAAAGGCTGTCATGCCTCGGGTAAGAAGTAAGACTCGGGTAAGACTCAAAGAACAAGCGTACTGTATATGCATAAAGCTGGCTTTCTACATAACTCACAAACCACTGCTCACAAATAGAGAATTAGTGCTTGATTCATGGCTGTATGCTTTTACGGAAACAGTGCTATAGCAAGAATATTTTAGAATCAGGAATTTTTTTTTTATTTATGTAGGATTTTTGTATTATTTGAAAGAACGACAGCCATCATGAGCTGTTCATTGTAGTGAAAATAGCAGCCAGCATTTTCCTGCCTTTTTATTGTGATCTGTTGTTTCTCCTTTGTGACGTTAAATTCAATGACATCCGGGCTTTTCATTGGATGCGGAGAGGAGACTAACAAACGAGTTCTCTTGTGTGTGCAGACATTTCTGATGATTATCTGTCTTCTATTCCATTGGAGGAATCGTCGGCTCGCATTTCGAGGTGTATTTTAGCTTCCCTCTCCCCCATCTTGATCCTGAGATGACAGTATCTTTCTCCTTTGATACTGTGCTTGTTCTAGTTTTTCTGTGCTTTTCTTTTGCCTTTTCCAGGATTACATCAACCACTCCGTGCCATTACACCAAATTACTGCGGCAGAAATGGAGCCTTTTAGAGGGAAATGTCACTAAAGCTCTGGATTGTAGATACAGTGAAAAATGTGACATTTTCAGGGAATGTAGATCCTAGAAAAGAACTCGTGAAAGAATCTGCATTTATTCTATGTGCTTTGTGCTTCATAAATGTGTGTGAAGCATCATTAGTGGCATCATTACTCCTAAATCTCCAATGGTGCAAAAACAAGCAGCTTCAGTTCTGCGTATTCAGTTTTTCATACTAACATTTCTGAACACAATAACAATCATGTCTTAAGTCTGACTTAAGTTTTTTTCAGAAAGGAGCATATATTTTTCATATAAATAAAGAATTCTGACGATTGATAATAGTAATAAAAAATAATAATATTAAATTCTTGTGCACCAAATCAGCATATTAGAATGATTTCTGACACTCAAGACTGGATTAATGATGCTGAAAACTCAGCTTTGCCATTGGATGAATGCATTCGATTTTTAAACAATGTATTTAAAATAGAAAAAAACCCTTCATTAATTACTGAATTTCAAGTCAGATCAGTCCTAACTTTATTTCTAGAATCTACGAACCCTTTATGGCTGCAAAAATTTCCTGTAGTCAAACAGTGAATAGCTTTGTGATCGACGAATAGCTTAACTGCTGTTGGACTGCTAGTGCTTTAATAGTTTTGTTTTCTTCTTCCTCTTCTTTAGATGGACCCTCAATCCTAGAGCGTCATACCTGTAATTGAAAATGCAAGAAAAAAATTAATGAAATACATTTAATGCCAGAGATCAAAAAGAGCTGGCAAATTTAAATTAGCTGGGTATGAAATTGCTTTCCTTGGATTGTGAAAGCAAACGCTTAAACAGTATCCCGAAGCTTTTCAAAAGCGGAATAACAATTTCAATGGAATGGGGCGCAGCAATGCTTGTCATTTGAAGAGCTGATCTGCATGTAGTTTCACTTTTGCTGCTCTAAAACGAGGTAGGAGAGGAGATAATACTCTCATCACTGACAGATATGCTGATAGAACATGGCCTTTAACAGGGACTAGATTGTATACTGTTATCTTTTCATTTCTCATCTCTCATTCTCAGGAGGAAAGGCTTTGCTGGTATGCAGAAGTTGGTTTAATCTACCACTAGCGCCTGAAAAGATCTCATCCCACAAGGGAAGTTGCTTAAAGGAATAGTTCCTCAGGCCATCCAAAAAAAGAAATGTTTGTTTTGGCGTCTGAACAGATTTGGAGAAATTTAGCATTAGATCACTTGTTCACCAGTACAGTGAATGGGTGCCATCAAAATGAGAACATCTGATAAAAACATCAGTCATCCCTAGTATTCCACATGACCCTAGTCCATTGGTTAATATTTGGTCCTCTATAAGTAATATTACATTCTCCATTTAAAAAAATGGTCTTGTATTAATCAGGACAGATCAAGTATTGTTTACAAGCAAAAACTATTAAAAAAAATTCTAAACAATACTGTTTGGACTCTCATTGTGATGGCACCCATTCACTGCAGAGGACCCATTGGTGAGCAATGTTACATTTTCTTTAAATCTGCTCAAACAAACAAAAAATTCACCTACAACTTAAATGGCTTGAAGAGGAGTACGTTTTCTGCACATTTTCATTTTTAAATCTTTTTAAACCCACAAGTCAGTGCAGTTTTGTCATTTTAACAGTTAGCTTTACAAGACATTTGATGTTGATTGTGTGTTTCAATGCAGTTTATACTGGCGAAAGTGGTAATGCATCTTCATAGATACATTTCTTTAGATACATGTCTTTTATAGATACAAGATTTCATTGTAAGCTCAGTGTTTCAGAACTTAAGACTGTCTGTTTGCCTGCTCTGAGAAAGACCAACAGATGGTCCGATCTGGGATTCCTGTTTTGTTGCACCTGGTCCTAGTCCAGAACTCCCTGCTGATTTCACTCCTACTCCTGTCCTAGCTAGGCACGTCACACACCCACAATCAGGCACGATCACACACACTTGCTCCATATACCACAATCAAAACATTACGTCATTCTTACACCAGGTTTGATATGACCATCTGTACATTTGCTCCGATCTTTAAAATCACTGGCAAGCTTTTGTGACCTCATGAGAAATCCTGTTTTATATCTACTTTAGTGTAACATATACATCTGGGGTTGAATGTTCAATGGAAGCTGACTGGGTAAAACAGAATTGAATGCTCACAATTTGGATCTCGTGAAGTTTGATTTTGTTTGGACAGCCAGTTTCACTTGTAATCGATAAGAAATGTCCAACAATCACATCAAGCTTTGTTGTTTTACACGGCATGTACAGGTTAATTCTTCTACACAGTGGTTGTAACAGGCAGACTGGCACCCAGACACCAGCGGGGAGGCAGACAGACTGAGAGGGATGGAGAAATAAAGAGAGAAAGCTAATAGTAGCAGCTAAAAGCTGCAAAAGGGAGGAGCGAGCCATTGAAGCTGAACGCGGACTGCGGCAGGCCTCTCCTACCCAGAACCTTCTCTCAGTAAGGTGTTTCAAACACACACTTAGATCAGCAATTAGTACTTTCTAGCAAAAGGTACAAAATAGGGCCTGAGACTCTTATTTCAGGCCATCTGAACTGAGAATTTATTGGACTTTTTCAGCAAATGTTTGAAGGATGAAGGAGATGGTTGTAACTCAGAAGAAGCTTGCTTGTTTGATCAAATGTAGCTTTTATGTAGTTATTTAGAAAAATATATTTTTTAATAATCAGTAGAAAAACAGGGTTTATTGGTTTAAAAAATAATGGAAAAATATTGCATTATAACATTTTTGCAAGTAAAGATTGGCCATAACTACATATAAATGTATACATAAATAAATCTGTAGTTATATATATTTTAATGTATAAAAAAATAAAATAAAATAAATGTGTGTGTTTATGTGTGTGTAAAAGTGTGTTTATACATAACGATCTACACAAAATATTATAGATTGTAATAAAGCATCTTAAGAGTAGTATTAGAGTCCAATTACAAATTGCATTGTTTGTAGTGCTTTTATTCATATCATTATTTTTATTCATAACCATTTGATTTCCTAGCTTTTTTCCCTTTTTTTGAAAGAAATTAATACTTAATTAACACAACTGACACTGACTGGAGTAATTGTAGCTGAAAATTCAGCTTTGTCATAAAATATATATATATATATATATATATATATAAGAATATATTCATATTCATGGAAAGTGCAGAAAGTGATACCTGCCTGTTAACAGAGGTTCAATAGAAATAATCTATATCTACAAGCTGAAACCCTATAATAACATCAGCCATCACAAGATCACTCCTCTGCAATTTTAAATAAATGATGAACTTGATCAAGCATTATATCACACATTATAGGTCTAATAGTACAGTGTGTGGGTTTGGTTGCAGATTTGTGTGAGTTAACACTCTGAAGTTGTAATATACGGTTGCTAGAGGCTGGTGAGTCAGCAACTGTCCGTGACGGGAGTTTGGGCTGCACAACAGGGTCTCTCTGGGTCAGCCTGAGGGAGATGGGCCCTGTTTCTCCTATCCTCTTTATTGATTTTCCCCGTCACCGCTGCATGACGGATGCTCGGGCCACACCGTCTGGAAGCTCCCTCTGGATCTGCGTGGATAGATTAGCCTTAACACTGCCCTCAATTGACAGATGAAGAGAGAGAGAGAAAGACTGAGGGAGATTGATTAGCTCTAATTATGTACTCTGTTGCAAGAATGTGCTCATCTTTTAGTCACTTTTAAGATGGCTTGATGTTAGAACGAGCATCTTCCTTTTATTTGAGTGTTACAAGGTGATAACAGAAATCACAATAAGGCTCATTCTGTAGATCCTATTCTATTTTTTCTTTTCTTTTTTAAGCAAATTCTGGCAGGTGGGGAAAATGCTAGTAAACTTTACATTATAATTATTCAATAATTTCCAATTTTTGAAGTAGAAAGGAGGATTTTCTCCAGAAATCTTTGTTCTATTTACTTCAAAATGTTTTTTTTGCTTCAGCCGTTTGACCTTTAACTGACATTTTTAATAATTTTTTCGTTCATCAAAATGTAACTTTCTAAGACTTATTTGGCTGATGCAAGTAGTTTGGCTTAGGCAAAATATTTTTAATGAACCAGTCAAATCCTTATAAATAATATTAAGTCTTGTTCTACTTTCTTTCCCACTGATTGGTCAGTTTCACTTGAAAATGACACATTTTTAGGTGTGTAAATGAGGCCAGAATTCTCAGGTTTGTCTGAACGCTGCCTTCAGATTTTTGATATATTGTCAGCACCCCTGATGCAGGCATTATTATTTCCATCTGTGTCTGTCATCGGAGACTGTATTTTTGTGGAGGGCACTATGTGGCAAATGCCAGTTTTGTTCTTAGGAGTTGAGAGGCCAATTGGTCAGAAAGTTGCTTGCATCCTCTCACATGTGATTGACAGTTTGAGAGCTCTCAGCCTGTAATGGTCTCCTCCCTAAAGCATGCTGGATTTAATGGCTTCTCTAACGACACTACTTTTCTCCACTCGTGGGCCTCTGACACCTTTACGCATGAGCACGTCTCTGACCAAACCACCGTCCGTCTCTGTGTAGTGGAGGGAAAAAGCATTAGCGGACCATTGCAATTATGACTCGATAAGGATCTCTGTCCCTGGTGCCGATTTGACTAATGATGTTTTCATTAAGATTTCATAATTCAGCACGTTTACTATCTCACACACAGCCCGTAACCTCACCCCTCCTTTCTGACGGATTCTCCATTATGGAGGAGATTAAGTACCTTTGCCCCCCCTGAGGGTTTTCATTAAAAATCTATACAGATAAGGTTTGTTTTGAAAGGAGTGCTGTGGGAGACAGAAACTGTGGGAAATGCGCTTCTGTGCCTGGGTTTTTGTTCACAGTATTCTGTCTGATAGTTTTAGATTATAGGCTGGAAACTTTATAAAGGAGAAAGTCTAAAATAAATACAAAGGATTGAATAAATGGTATTCAGTATTTTAATCTCAGCTGGATTTCCTGCAAGGATGCTATTGAATCCCACGTACTGTATGCTACTTTGCCAGAAATATGCCTTCTAAGTATCCTTAACTAACATAATGACATATTGAAAAATGTTTTTAATGAACACTGAGATTGTTGGAAGCAAATTACTTGAGATTTGGCAATGAGATTTTTTTTCAATTTCTGTCTCTTTATGTGTTAAGAGTTTGGAAAAAGTAGTTTTGGGGATCTTAAATATGGACTGTTAAACATGTTAAAATAATAAATGCAGTGAATGCAGGCACCAGTTATAAGACTGATCATGTTTTGTTAAATAATAAACAGCTTCTAGCATTCATCCTTATTAACAACTGAATGTACACTACCGCTGTTTTTTTTTTACTATGTGCTTTTACTAATATGCTTATCAAGGCTTCATTTATTTGATTAAAAATACAGAAATCAATTAAATTAAATTTAAAATAACAGTTTTCTATGCAAATATATTTTAAAATGCTATTTATTTCTGTGATACAAAGCAACATTTTTAGCATTATTACTCCAGTCTTTAGTGTCACACGATCCTTCAGAAATCATTCTAATATGACAATTTATGATCAATGTTGAAAACTGCTTAATATTTATTTGGAACTTGTGATACGTTTTATCAGAAACTTGTTTTTTTTTTCAAAAGTCTTTATGTTTTTAGATTTTGCTTTAAATTGAAGATTTGTTTTGTAAATACATTTATGATTATGATTTTTTTTTCCCCGTTTTGGATTCACATCAGTCTTTTTCCTCTCTCTTTTGCCTTTACTGATACCCTCTCATGTATCCTTCACTTCTTCCACTCTGCTCATGTGCGATCCCACATCATATCAGCTTGATGGCTTGAAGGTGACTCTTTATTAAGCACTCAGGGCTTGAGATGATTGTGCAGGGTAACATCTGGCTGTAATGTGGAGCATTGTCTTTAGTAAAAACAACACTCTGTTTAATTAATAATGGATCAGTACTCTCTCTAGGCACTTTAACGGCATAGCAGGATCTCAGAGATGCGGTTACAGCACCAAGTCAGTCAGGAGGAGGGAGATAAGGTGTCGGGGAGCTATTTGAGGGCCTGCTCTCTCAGAAACACACCACTAACAGCAGCTGTGCTCAGGGGAGTAATAATGCATTTGCTGAAGTGTCGGCACAAGACTTCCATGACAGCATGAAACTCACAGTAACACCTAAAAGCACTAGACATATTTTGCTTGTTTCAAGCAGGTGATCTAGTTTTGCATACTCATGATGTTGAGATTTACAGTTAGATGTGTGCAGGAGGACACAGAGATGCTGGTGTTTTATTATTTATACCAGGTTATATGTTATAATTGCAGTTACTAAATATGTGTTTACATAAATAGATTTAGCAAATAATGTATGATGTGTGCAATATGCATAAATGTAATGCTAGGCAACGATTCATCGTGATTAATCACATTCAATATAAATGTTTTTGTTTATATACAGTACTGTAATACGTGTGTACTATGTTATTATGTATATAAAAAGATGCATACAGTACAGTATATATTTTGAAAATATTTATATGTATTTTTTTCATGTATATATTTATATTCAAATTATTTATATTAAATACATATATTTAAAAAAGACATTTATTTTGGTAGTAATTAATTATTGCCCAGCACTAAAATATACTATTTGAATTTTATTTATAAGGCCCGTGATAGTTTTGTTGAACGTCTCTGACTTTCTGCTGTGTTGATTTGTATTGGTGCTAGAAAACTCCTTGACCCTCTTTGGCACGGTCCAGTAATCTCCACAGGCTAAACATTAAGCTCTCTTTATTTTGTCCTGTACAGTCTAGCCAAATATTAATGGACTTGAGAATCTCTTCAGCAGTGTGGGATTTGCACTACGAGTAGCCAAGTACATTTAACTGCCAGTTTTTGACACATGGATGATACACCACCCTCTCCTGCTGGACAAAACTCTTTCCCGCCATCCATCCAGTCATCTTTCATTAATCTGTTTCTTTTAGCCTTGTAATGAGCGATATAATCTGAATCACCTCTCTGACTGCACAAAAGCAGTGGATGTTTGGTTTTGGTGTTCACCAGCTGCATCAGGGTCCCATGTGTTTCCAATATGTTCCACTGTCAGTCAGTTTGCCCCATTCTTAACCGAGAGTTTATTACCATGTGAAGTGTATCACAGCTGGGCACCAGCTCCAGCCCTGATGAGAAAATCTGCTCTGCAACCCTGCAGTCTGCTCAGGCTTCTTTAGTCCAGTGAAAAACTGGTCAGGATGTCTATACCCGGCCAGTTAAAACACATGCTACATCCACTAATGCTGATCGCTGAGGTGGAGCATAGACTTGGACGTGTGAGTGTTTTGTCAACGTTTAGCCAGAGAATATATCGACCCCACGGTGGCCCAAGTGAAGCACTGATAAATCAATGATGCCATTAGTGCCGAGATCCTTTTCTGGCTGCCTGATGTAAATGATGTCCAGCGTTGGTTTGGAGGAACTTTCCATTAGAAATGTGTATTTTTACCTCCTCTGAGCTACACCAACATAGCTTGGTGATTAATAGACTGGGGACCACGGGGACCAGTAGTGAACTTATTTCCATATGTGTGGATGCAGTAGATTATCTATTATGAATTGCAATGACCAGTGGGATCTTGGCATGCAATCAATAAAAACTAAAGCTGTCACCAAACCTTTTTTTTTTTTTACAGCTCCTCCCTTTTAACCACCTGCCATATAAATACCATTTTTTCTTGATCCAATCAAAAACCGATGGATAAATTCAAGTCCCACCCTACATTTTTTATTTCTTGTAGAATAACCTTTTTAATACCATAATATCATGTAATATCATAATTGTTGTTTTAATGCTTTCAGTATTGTTTACTGTATGCAGTGTACATGCATTTATTTCACCTCTGAGTGGGCACCTAAAGGGCATGAAACACAATCACTAATGCCTCAACAAGAGAAATGATCTCCCTGATGATCTCACCAGATCTTTGGCTTTAAATGCACAGCCTCTTTGCGTGTTACACTACCCACACTTGGATATCATCTGCCCTGTACTTAATTGCACTCCTTCAGTGGTTCAGTTCAGGAGACTTGTACATTTGGGCTTGTTTTGTTTCAAGAAGTTCTAACAAGATGTTTTCCCCCCTGTCTTATAGCGCGAGAAGAGAACGTGGCCACATTCAGAGGTTCCGAGTACTTCTGCTATGACTTGTCTCAGAATCCAATCCAGAGCAGCAGCGATGAGATCACATTGTCCTTCAAGACCTGGCAAAGAAATGGCCTTATCCTTCACACGGGCAAGTCAGCAGACTACGTCAACCTGGCCCTGAAAGACGGGGCGGTTTCGTTGGTCATCAACTTGGGTTCCGGAGCCTTCGAGGCCATTGTTGAGCCTGTCAATGGCAAATTCAACGACAACGCCTGGCATGACGTCAAAGTCACTCGCAACCTCAGACAGGTAATGCTAAAATGGCTGAATAAATGCTACTGTATATTGCTAAAATGAGCATTTTTTGTTATTTTAAGTTCTTTACGCAACAATTTCTTGCTCTGAGTTCTTCTACCTTTCCTCGTGTTTTGCGTCCTCAGGCATTTACCTCTGTCTGAAGCTATCAACAGTGCGATGGCTTCGAGAGGCTGTCTCTCTCACCCCTCTAGATATTCACCTCACTTCTCCAAATAGTCTGTCTTATCAGGGCAGCGGGGAGAGGCTCCAACCAACCTCAACCGTTCCATTTACCCACAGCCAGTCTTTGTTGAACTGTTAAATCAGTCCGCCACTGCATTTTAAAATATGTAAATATTTAGGGTGGCTTTGCCCCTCAGGAGTGAATGGATGTTGCTTTTTGCGCAGGCGTGTGTGGAGGCGTGAGTGCCCAGAAGCACAAGCTATTTTAGCTCTGATCCACTAGGACTGTGACATTTTTTTTCGCTTTGTTTAATAGCTGTTTTACTATCACGCCAAGAACATGCGTTAGAATTACCTTATACAATTGCCCGAGGAAAGTCAAAAACCATATAAATCACAACAAAGAGGCAGCTAGATAGAGGTCACCGTTCACGGTTGTAGCAGGGAACAACACGTTACGAAACATTACATTGGAAGGAACCTAAAAATCTAAGCTAAATGTGTTTTGGCGATAAAAAATTGGGAAAATAATTGGTGAAAAACTCTATTCTGGAATGCTTTTTCATGTGAGTATGCACTTTAAGATTTTGCCGAAAAGTGCAGTGCCTTTACAAAAAGTGAAATGCCACAGGCTCTGTGAAGAATTCTTTTTCTTTTCCACCTTTTCTTACTCTCACTCATATGCTTTGTTTGTCTACAGATAACATTTGTTCAGACCCAGACTAACCACTCATGAACCATTGACTAGAGTCTGTAGTGTACTAACCAGAACCTAAACTAATGTGCTACTCATCAAGACTTCATTTGGGTTTATTTCATTTTATTAACAACCCTTTTGTTCATTGTTTAATTTCCTTTCTTCCCCCTTTTCTCAAAGCATTCAGGTATTGGACACGCTATGGTAAACAAACTACATTGTCTGGTAGATATCATTCTTATTGTCCTTTTTTGGGTTTACCGTGTGTTTCCCTGGCCCTCTTTCTTTCTATTTTTTGGGGTTTCATGTCTTCATAAAAAAATAAACAGACTTGGGTTTGTATTTCTGGGATTTCTTAATTTTTTATTTCAAATGTCCTCATTCCATTTTTCACCACAGCTTTACCGCCATTTTCTATCTTTCTTTCTTTTAACTTCCTCTTTGGCCCTTTTTTATTTTGAAGGCTTAGTCTTCCTCTTAGCCCTTTTTTCTTTTCGTTTGAATTTTTTTTATCAAATACTGTCAAAAACTGGCAGAAGCTTTCCAAAACAAAAAAGTGACGAAAAACAACAGTATGAAAATGAAAGAACTACTTCAGCACTGGAGCTCTGACAGTTGATTCCAGTTGTTTGCGCATGCCGCGCCGACCCATTCATGCTGGATCAGCCCTTGTGTTACTAACACCAAAACTCTTGTCTGAGCAACCCACCATCTGCCCAGTGTCTTGTCCTGTCTGTATTGTGGTGTAGGTCATGACTTCTTGTGTCCTCCCTCATTACCCCTCATCCTGTAGCTTTTGCTTTTGTCTCATATCTGCTGCTTTCCCTTGCATGTCGTCTTGGCTTGAAGAATATGCTTGATTCCACGTTTGCAGTGGTTGTATATCTCACTATCAATGGCATTTGAAGAAAAAGACCATCTGTGTTGCATGCTCATTTGTGGTAGTATTAGCTCATTTTGGATGCATGCTTATATGTCAACTAACCCTGTGTGCACAGAATTTGAACTAAAAACAAGAAATTTTGTTAATAGTTTGTACATAACACTAACCCCTCAAACTAATGCCCCAAACCAGAAAACCATTTCTAACACCATCAAAGATAAAGAAAATATGCTGGCAGAATATTTTCTTTACCTGCCCTTTGTAAGTCTACAAATACTAGACAAGAACGGCCTACTAAAAGTCTCGAAGTTGTCTTTGGTACACAGTCAAAGACAGACAGCTACCAGCAAGATCGAAGCCAACCTATTCCTGGTAGAGCGGTCGTCACAGCCATGATGTTCATAAATGGATTTTTCCCTCCCTTTTGTCATTCCTCCCAATCAGGTGACAATATCTGTGGACGGCATCCTGACCACAACAGGCTATACACAGGAGGACTACACAATGTTGGGATCAGATGATTTCTTCTACGTCGGAGGAAGTCCAAGCACAGCAGACTTGCCTGGGTCGCCCGTCAGCAACAACTTTATGGGTTGCCTGAAAGAGGTAGGTGGTCTGGGCGAACCCTGTTCTTTCATCTACAAGCATCATATCACCATGTCCTTGTCTAGACTGAGAGGGAAGTTTGAATTGACCGTCCAAGCAGAATAATAGATTCAGTACAGCTTATCGTGTGAAAGGATAGAGCAGACATCAAACCCGTGGTGTGTTTCTCTAATGAAATTCGCTGGAGTTATCCATTTTTGCCCAGATGCGAAATTCTTTCAGGCGTATTTAATTTGACTTTTCAATTGTGGTGAATCATTTGATTAAGGTTTCACAGGCCAGAGAAGAAGCTATGGTGATTGGATGAGATGAGACTTTGCATAATGATATGCATCATTCTCAAAAAGGGAACCCCAAAGAGACTCTCCTCAACAACTGGACATGAAGACATCTGTAAATGCAAAATGTACCCACAAGGGTTGGATCTCACAGAAAAATGCTTTATATTTCACACCTAAATTAAAAAGAAAAAAAAAAAAAATATTTTTTGCATCAAGGTACTAAGTCCTATTCGAAGGACCATTGTTTTTTTTTTTCTTTTTTTTTTTTCTTTTTTGTTATTGTCCTTTGTAATTTAGTTGCAATAAATTAAAAACCTAATTTAGGGAAGTCAAAAGACAAATAATTGACTGCAGTAAATGTGAATGCAGTAAAGGTAAAGAAAAGTCTCATAAAAATTCAATGCAAACCAGCTTCAAGCAAACTATGTCTTTTTTTCTTTCTTTTTTTTTGATGTTGTTGCTTTTTGGGTCAAATGTGGTGCAGACGGGTTTTGTTTTTGCTTTCAGTTTACCCTGTTATTTTTGTGATTATTATTACACTTTCCACATATGGCCAAGTAATGGCAAATGAAGTAAAAAAAAAATGGCTAGATAAATAGCTTAAAGAAGTTTTTCATCAAAGACAAAATAGTAAATGTAAATGCAGTAATGGTCATGAAAATTGTAGCAACTCAAAACAATGCAAAAGTTTTTTTTTTTAAATAAAGCATAATTTTTTTCTTTTAAATTTAGGGGGAAATATGATCCAGACAGGTTAAGTTTTCGCATGAATTTCACCCTCTAAGGGCCATTATACTGTTTGCAGTAGTTAGATGTCATTCTCTTCTATCAGCTGTTCATTTCCACATTCCTCAGTTGTCAGTTCTGGATAACTTTATCAGTAAATGGACTGATCTTTAATTTAGCTGGAAATAGGCAATTACTCTGTTGCGCGGCTGCTGGCGAATCCTTCATTAATTCATGCTGAACAAACAGCAGACAACAGAACCTCCTTTTTTGCAGTGAGCGCTACAACAGCCTGCTATCTTTTAATGACCCGCCATCAAGCTATCACTGCCGTTTCCATCTTAGACCGGCCCTCCTATCGCAGGGCTAAAACCTGCAACATCGGCGTTTGCGTAAAAAACTCATTTCATTCCCTCTTTACTGTGCTGAGTTTTAAAAAAACTGCCACCCATGTCAGAGATTACAGTAATCAGTCTCATATGTGCTGCGATATAGCGAGTGCTTACATAACACCGCTCTGTTAGATAGGTGAACTGGATGCTTAGAGCTGCTCAAGACGAGATATCAGAACTTATACAGTACATCCTTCACCCACCCAAGAGTGGCCATAATGATAGATACCTCCTCCTCACACTCTTTCTCATAGCTTGAGTCCAAGGATAAAAAGAAAATTTAAACACTTCTCAGATTTTAAAACCTCACATTTGATGTGGAAGCTGAAAATGATGTAGTTATGGAACACGTGTGGCTGCTGAGACACACGGGGTTCGTAATATAGCAAGCACAAGGCTGTCAACATCTGATTGGAATGACATGATCATAAGTGATCAAAATGTCCAGACAGTTTTCAGTTTCTACTAATGGAGTGCTCTTACTTTTTGTGCAGTATAAAAGAATGTCAGAAATTAAGGAGGGTAGAAAAAAGTTTTTCTTTCTGATATAGCCATCATACACTCATTTTTTTAAAGTTATACTTGCAACCACATAAAACAAAAACAGAAAATGTATTGTATATATATATATATATATTAGTGCTGTCAAATGAGTAATCGCATTCAATTTTAATTTAAAATGGACCTAAGACATGAGCACATTTTGGTTTTATGTTTTTGATTCACTTCAAATGTTGACTACTGTATATTAAAACACACACATACTGTATATATATTTTAATGCATTGACATGTAAATGCATTAATATATTTATTTTTTTATATTTCATATTATATATAAATATATGTAATACAAAACATATTTTTAATAAATATATACTTGCATGTGTTTGTATTTATACATACATAATAAATATACACATACACAAAAATAATTATGTGAAGAAAAACTTTTATTTTGGTTGCGATTAATCATAATTAACCTTTTGACAACACTAATACACACACACAATATAGTGTAACATATATATATATATATATATATGTGTTATTTTAATTTCCTTTTATTCACTACTAGGCATGTGCCGGTATCACATTTTCATGCTGCGATTAATTGATTGAGTTTTTATCACGGTATACGGTATTATCACGATATTGTAATTTTACAAGAGAAACGGGTAAAAAAACACAAAAAACTTCAGTTTCGTCAAATTAGTATCTTTAATAACTTTTTAATTAACTAAAAGTACTTCAAACATTTAAATATAAACAAAACAATACACAATATAAAAGTAAACTTGAGCAATTATATCAAAGTGAATGTGCAAACTGCAAAAGAACAACATTT
>JAUMHQ010000078.1:5464030-5483696 GCA_032361165.1 Enteromius paludinosus | reverse complement strand
ATCAGTTCTGCGCAGCATATACGCAGTGTTTCTTCAAGCGGTTGATGGAAAATAAGCTAATGCGCGTTCTAAAAATAATAAATTCGGATCTATTATTTTTCACGGTATTTTGAAGTGCCCACGATAACAATATCGTGCATAATCATTACCGCGATTTATCGCATTACCGAATACCGGCACAAGCCTATTCACTACACATTTTGTCTGCTGTGGGATATTTTTGTACTGGTATACTTATGTGGTAGTAACTATTATTAGAAGTAGACTGTGGTATTGTAGAGTGTACCACCCTGTGGCACAAGATGCTTATTGCAGTTACGTTGGGGACAGGCTAATGCAGAAAGACACATGTGATACTGTTACTTATGAACTGTATGTTGTATATGTATATGTTTTCTTAAAAAAAAATAAAATGATAGGTGAGTAGCTGTTTTTTAGTGTAAATACCACATTTTTTTATCTTTCTTTAAATGAAGCAGACTGTTGTATAGATAGTCGCAGGCCTCCTCATGCCCACCTTGTGGCCGTCTTTCAAGCTGAGCGTGAAGGGCAGTAATCAGGGTATGGCGGGGCGTGTGGCTGCACAGGGGTCTGCCAGCACTAATGACTGGATACCGAGTGGCCTCCACTGCTGAGCTGGATTCTGGCTCCTTTCCTTTGTGTTCTGCCATCACAATCAGTTTCCAGGATGTGCTCATGGTGTATGTCATTTGTCACTTTTCTGGGCCGGCTGGATGAAACTGTCCCTGCTCTCTGGATGTTTGCTCCAGAGCCAGCACCGCTCTATGGATGCAAGACAGGTCTGAGAGTTCTGATAGATAGATTGACCCAGCCTCACTCGCTCTCTCTCATCCTCTATCCAGCAGATTTGTTTCAGTAAGCACCGCAGGACTGTTAATATTTGGCAAAAGCTTAGAGCTGTAATACTGGGCAGTCTGAAAAAGCAGGAGTGGTTTTTGTCTTCTGCGTCAGACATGTAGAATTCAGATGAAATTATATTTTAGAATATTTTGATGAAATGCTTTCATCAATTAAAGTCATACCAGAGATTTTGTCATTTACTCAAAACCTGATTATTTATTTATTTTTTTTGTCAAACTAAAGCTGGGGAAATTAGTCAATTCTACAATATATACATTATATAATAATATGGTACATAATAATAGTAACACAGATTTTAAGATTTTATTATATTTTTTATTATATATATTTTTTAATAATATGGAGGTATATGCTAGCCAAACCTTTTTAAAATTCCCAATTCTTTTAAATATCTTAATTTATTCACAGAAGAAAGATATGAAACCAGCCATTTACTGCCATTAAAAAATGGTAAACTATCTCTTTAAGAAGACCTCCATAGTCTTTGTTAAATGGCTAGCTAGCAGCAATGAGTCGATGACAGGTTTCCCCATAGATCATAGGCAAAGTTGTGTGTGACTAACATGAGAAGCCTAATCAACATTAGCATTTGGTTCAACACTGTTGAGCTTGTGAGGAAAGTTATATTTGAATACAGTGTATGCAGATGAACTGTGGTCCTACAGAGGTTTGAACAAAATAGAACCAACTCTGACTGAATAAGTTGCAAACATGACCAGATGCCATTACGGCAGCAGTCAAATGTTTGGCTGCACGAGCCCTGACCTGTTATACCATGTCCAGCCAGGCCTTCTAGACCTTTTTGCACTTTGTTGCCCTAAGCTCCCATGCAAAACATCCACAAAGGGCCACCTGGCATGCTTGACTAGTGAATAATCTATACCAATTTCCAAGTTTTCTCCAGTTTGACCTGGGGGCTATTAATTCCTTGAGAGTGGTGGGTAGGCACTGTAGGCAGAGATTTATAGGAGACGCAGACAGCTGTGGATGATGAATGCGGGTGTCACTACAGGCCCAGCACAGGCAGAGAGGAGGCCGCGGGCACAGGGACGACCCTGAGAATGTGCATAGCCGCTCTTCCAGTTCTCAGCACAACAGCATGGGCACTACAACAGAACCTTAGCTTCAAATCCAAGCAAATATCTTTTACTTATCTCATGCTCATTGCAGTCAGTGAGAGCAGACGGCATTTGATTTGACGTACTGTCTTTCACAATCCAGACTTTTAAACCACTGGATCTCTGTGGAAAGACATGTTTTCAATATCTCATCAGCAGAATTGACACCCAGGTGCACAAAAATTCAATATGTTGAATGGACTTGTCTTCAAATGACGTACAAGCTCATTCAAAAACCTAGTAAGATGACTTGCTGCCTACTTAGTCAGCATCTTCACAACTTCACAAGCGCAATGCATACTGGGATTGTCTTAGACATGAAATACAATCCTCCTATGTAAATTGGCCTAACTTTTTGGTCCTGCTTTATATTAAGTGGTCTTAAATACTCACATTTAAATGAATGATTTGATACAGTGAATTTATTGTGTGCATGTTTTTAGATTGTAATTATATTTAAAAATACCTACAGTAGATTTAATTACATCTGTAATTAATTTACATTTCCCTTACACCTTAACCCACCCTTAAACCTACCCATTTCACCAAACATGTTAGTGATCTTGCCCCCATTCCATCTCAATACCAGCAAACATGTTTTGAAAATAATACAAACACAATAAGTAACACTTATGTTTTTTTTGGTGTTTTTTTTTTATCAAAAGTCTTAGAAAGAATATTTGGCCTCTCTGGTTGGAAATTACTTAACTGTACAACAAAGACTTACATTAGAAACGTCACTCTATCCATCCTTTTTTGTTTCAATTTTTTTTCAGTTTATTTCAGGGTCTGCAAGGCAAGATAACAACCTGATGAAATTGTTAGTCCATCCACACACTGAAACAAATTTCTTTCTGTGTCTGAAGGCAGTCAATCCTCATGTTCCCTCACGGCCGAATCCATAAAGCCGAGATAGCTCCACACAGACAGATTTTTGGAGTCTTCTCATGTCTTTCTATAGATTATGTCTCAGTTACACTTGCTTGCTTTTCCTGCACACTACATACCAGTTGTTATTAGATAAAGCCTTGGCATTATATTCAAATGTCAGATTTCTGTGGGTGCTCTTTTCAAGCAACCCCTCTTTTCTCACAGGGGAACAAATATTTGTTCTCCCCTGAAATGCTTATTTTGTTTCAGTGACCTCACTCCAAAAGTCAATTAATGCAATTAAAGAATATTTCTGCAAAGAGATTTAACAGTTTGGACAACTGAAATATGATTTGCAAGCTCGTTTACAGAATCAAGACTCGGAGAAGGGTGCGGATATTTCACAGCTCTGAGCGGCTCATCAGCTGAATTAACCGGCTGACATTTCGTGGGCCGCCTGAGCGCATCAAAATGACAATGCCATAGAACGCACCAAATTGCAGAGTATCAATTTGTGTCAGACACTATGGCTGCCCCTGGTGTTGTGGACAATTTGCAAGATGAAACTTGATTTAGGTGATGAAAAATGCACCAGACAGGATAAATAGAAATGATAATGTTATAAATAACAGCAATCATTGTCTAATCAATGTCTGGCGGTTTTCAGTCATGTTGAAGTCCTCAAGGTCATATTTGGGACTGTGAGATGCTTGCGAGGATTCTGTGGGTAGCATACAATCTCTTTTTCTTTTTCTTCATTCCCAGAATCCTTTATTCAGAGATTATTTGATGCTCTGATATGTTCTACTCTATGCACAGCATAATGTGACTGAATATCATTTGAATAAGTTATACTGTTTAAATGAATTTTAAATGACACTGTTATTTAAAATTATAACATTTTGCAGTTTGGCTGTTTTTAATGTTATTTCAGCTTTGGCGAGCATAAGTCTTCTTTCAAAAATATTTAAAAACAAACACAATTATATAAATAATGTTTAGTGTATCAATTAAAAAAGGATTTATGTATTATATTATTTCTGTTTGTGTGTAAATCTCAATTTCCAGTTGATATAATATACAGTAGTTTAAGAAAACAGTCTAAGCTGTACATGATGTACCATCATGCCAGTATTTCAGACATGGAATACTCTAATCTAGTTTCGAGAAAATTAAATTAAATTTTTGCATTAAATTTCTCAGATTCTTTCCATCATTATGTTAGAGATTTAACAGAGCCAGTGTACGTCAATCTGTCTGACAGCTCCATGATGGAGAAATACTGTTTTTGAAAGAACAATAAGAGACTGAAGCTAGCAGTTTTAGTCTTGTGGAGAAAAATGACGATGTTTGTATGAGATGTGAGGCTTTGTCTGAGAAATGGATCCCCCTCAGGGAGAATGATATTTATGATCTATCAGATAAGAAACACAGCAGAGGAGAAAAGCCTGGAAATCTCAGTGGCTTTTCAACAGAAACAGAACACAATCCCTCCATTCCGCTTTGCCCTTCCTGCACCTGAGAGAATGTTGATTTACACCCCCGCAATGTCCAGGATTAACTGTAATATCAGGGCCGGAGCGTTTGTGTCAATTGCTTGCGCTCAAAAACAGCATGATGTTCTAAAAATGTACATCCAAAAAAAGATCTCTTTCTTCAGGAGAAATTAGCTAAAGCAGGCAATTTCACACCCTGGCGATTTTTTGCGGTGTTTGCAGGTATACCCGTTTAATCTGTATTAAATGTAATGTATGGTCAGACCATGCAAAATTAGTGTGGCAGAGAAATAGCAACCGTTTAAATTTTAAAAAAGAGCCCAGATGGCCTTTTACCAACAGGGCTCGACATTGTGAGCATGTCCCTTTCATTTGGGACTTAAAATAGATGTGTGCAAACTGTAAAATATATTTGGAAACGTGTATTGTATGCAAATAAAAATGTGTGAAATGTAAGGTCATAAAAAGTCGTATTTTACTGCAACTGTATAATTATTTTTTAAAGTAAGAGCATGAATGCAAAAAAAAAGAAAGTAGAAAAAACCCCACATCATTTTATTAAATGTAAAATCATACAATTTATTTAGAAGTAAAATTGTTCTGCTGTTGCATGTTCTTCAGGCTCACCATTTCAGAATGCTGCACATTTATACAAATAGGCTACTGTAAATTGCTTATGATCTGCTGTTGATTAATAAGCAAACAAATAAGTACTGCCATAATTCAAGTATGTTGTAGATGGTTGTAAGAGTCCCAGAATCCTTTCGAAATTTCGAAAAAGCTGTCAGTATTATAGGCTTTTCAAAATAAGAGTTTAAAATCCCACACTATGCATGAAGGTTATATAATTAACTAGAAATATTTAAATAATTCTAATAAATCATTTTACTTTTAAATATACCTTTATTAGGAAAAAAATAACAATAGCATTTTAATTTAAGAGCACTGAAAAAAATAAACGCAGAGCCCTAATAAAACTAAACACTTCCTCAGTGCATATGGCTGGTGTCTTGGCTTAAACTGACAGACACTAGGACCCGGAGCACAATGTCAGATTTGGGAAGCAGTCAGGGGGCAGGACTTGCTTCCTCAGAGCTTTTGTGGCAGAAAGTGCCATTGCAGCTTTGTCAACCCATTACCATAGTTATCAAGAAAACCAGACCCACATGCTTGTGCCAGCACAGCCCGAGTCAATTACCATTGAGAGACAGTCATTTACAGGCAGTGGCCTGGCCTATTGGTATTATCACAGGTCATATTTGAATAAAAAGTCACCTTTCCTGGTCTCTCTATTTAGCATCCAGCATAAAAAAAATGAATTTGCATATTCATATTCATTATCTCTGAACGCCAGATAAAGAAATCTAATATGTCATCATCATTGAGTGATTCTTTGCTTAAATCCACACAGGTTGTTTACAAAAACAATGACATCCGGCTGGAGCTCTCCCGGCTTGCCCGCATCGTGGATCCCAAAATGAAGATCCAGGGAGACGTGGTGTTCAAGTGCGAGAACGTGGCCACCCTGGACCCCATCTCATTCGAGACGCCCGAGGCCTACATCAGCCTACCCAAGTGGAACACCAAACGCATGGGCTCCATCTCCTTCGACTTCCGTACCACCGAACCAAACGGCCTTATCCTCTTCACCCACGGGAAACCACAGGAAAGAAAGGATGCCCGTAGCCAAAAGAACACAAAGGTGGACTTTTTCGCAGTAGAGCTTCTGGATGGAAGCTTGTACTTGCTGCTGGACATGGGCTCTGGGACTATCAAAGTGAAAGCCACACAGAACAAGGTGAACGACGGGGCCTGGTATCATGTGGACATCCAACGTGATGGAAGATCAGGTCAGTGTGTGGATTCACACAGACAAATATATTCACACACACTTAAGTGCATTCTTTGTTCCATGCAGAATGCATTTAATAAATGCCTTATTTATTTTTTCATTTTAAAAATCCAGGGTTGAGATTGCACTATATGTGCAGAATAATGCATGGCAATCAGCTTAATTTTTTTCGAAGTGCTGTAAATTGGAAATTATGTATTTATTTAGCTTTTGTTGCTTCAGGTCACAAGTCACATTGGTGAATATTACATGGCTGTTTTTAAAGGAATATTCAATACAGTCACCCAAAATCACTCCATAATAATATAT
The DNA here is from genome assembly GCA_032361165.1 of Enteromius paludinosus. Lineage (NCBI taxonomy): Eukaryota > Metazoa > Chordata > Actinopteri > Cypriniformes > Cyprinidae > Enteromius > Enteromius paludinosus. The sequence goes on along the minus strand of JAUMHQ010000078.1, from coordinate 5,477,169 downwards.
GGTAGGAAAACAATTTATTAGAAGCACAAAGCAAACCCGCTATTGGGGTTGTACTGTTGCTTCGTTTGGGTAGAAAATGACTTTGTACTATCTAATTTGTGACAGAAATGACATTATAAATGCATTATAATGCCATTTCATGCAATTCAAACAATTCAAGGAAAAAGTCTTTAAAACCGATTTCCATGTGGGAAATATGCTCTTAAGAAATAAAGACATTGCCCATAAATTGTATCTCATTTTAAAACCAATTTTTAACTAAGCACATGAAGAACTCCCACTTTGTTTCATTATTAAATCTGTCGGATACTGTAATTGCTTGTGTGTTTTCCATAGACGTTAAGCTCTGCAGCCCAAAGATAACAGCTTTAAACAAAAAGCCCAGTGGTTAGTCACCAATAATGGACAGATTTAGTCCAAAGCAGGCTGACATTTTCATTTCATTTCACATCTACTTTGACAGAACTTTCTATTAGGTTTTATCCCCCCTATCTTTCTCTGTATCCTCCTTCACCTCTTTCTTTCTTTCTTTCTTTCATTGCCCTTGAATAGCTGGCTCTCTGTTTCTGAATCGATCGACGACTACTCCATATCACTTCATAGCACAGGGCCCTTGGGAGGTCTTGTAGGATATCAATAATGTGAGGTTTTAGACAGAGCCATGTGGTTGACTGGACCGGTGTCAGTTCTGAAGAGATTATTCCAATTGATCCCTGGTTCCCCACATGGGATGCATTGTTTACACTGTGTGTCTGTATGAGGGACGCCGCTTTACAAGATTCACACACTCCCCATGAGGTCATAAATAGAATCTTCTCGTAGCACCCCGACCCCACCCCCTTATCACTTACACTATGGATAGTCTTTCTATCCCTATCTTTGTATCTTGTGGACAGGATAGGCATAGGGCAGGATTACACAATGCAGTAATTTAGAGTACTGTAATTTGTCTAGAGTTTATAGTCATTAAAAAAGCATTTTTAATTTATTTCTGTTTATTTATTCATATTTCTTTTTTAAATTTGTATTTTGTATTTAGATTTTACAAATTATGATACATTCATATAATATAAATTATAAATATTAAGACATATATTATATATATGTGTGTGTGTGTGTGTGTGTGTGTTTCTTAATCAATTTTAGCATTATGTCTATACTATTATAGAATTTCATATAAATCTGAACTGGGTTTGTTGTTGTTTTTTTACATTATTTATTTTAATGCAGCTGTATTTCAGTTAACACATGCTTTTTTTTTTTTTTTTCAGATTAAAATGACTTTTGGGGAAAGTCTTAAACTGCAAAAAAAAAAAAAAAAAAAACTTTGACTTTAACTTAGCTGTAACATTACTGGACCACTAAAAAAATAACTGTGTGAATGTATTTTATGTCTCATTTAATCTTGGTTTCTCTTTATTCTTCCCAGGCACCATATCTGTTAACAGTCGCCGCACTCCGTTCACCGCCAGTGGCGAAAATGAGATCCTGGACCTGGAGGGGGACATGTACCTGGGCGGCCTCCCCGATAACCGGGCTGGCCTTATCCTTCCCACTGAACTATGGACTGCCATGCTAAACTACGGGTATGTGGGATGCATTCGGGACCTGTTCATTGACGGTCGCAGTAAGGACATCAGGCAAATCGCAGAGAACCAGAATGGTGCAGGCATCAAACCTTCGTGCAACAAGATGTCAGGCAAACAGTGCGACAGCTATCCGTGCAAGAACAAAGGCTTGTGCAAAGAAGGATGGAATCGCTTCATCTGTGACTGCACAGGCACCGGTTACTGGTCGCGCACATGTGAGAGGGGTAAGTTAGCTGCCTTTACTGTACATTTACCTTTATTAGTTCATATTAACCTAACAGGCCCGGTTTCCAAAAATTAATTTTTCACATTATTTGAGGTGGGTTTAATTTAATTCGCAACATTTGAATAAAAAAAAAAGGAGCGTTTACAATCACCGTCACGCCAGTTTGTTTAGCTTCTCACCTGTAAAATCCCATCTGCTGCTGTTTGTAAACAGCGGATTAGCTCTCACATAATCAGTTAAACTATAAGCTCATTAATATCTCAGCACGTTGCTGTATGGAAGCTGATGTTCTCCGGGGTTTGGGAGTGTTGCGGAGGGTTTGAGTCAAACCCTTGATGATGTCATAACTTGGAAAAAGGCCAGGCGCTCATAAAGTACAGATCTTCAGTTGCCATAGGCAGAAAGATTTCTAAGGTTGTGGATCTTTTGCTTGAGTCTGTTGTGGCTACATGTTTGAAGGGCTCCATATGGGCCGGGAGGCAGGGGTTCCAGGTAACCAGGTAATAGAGGGACTTCCAGTGTGTCTGTGAACACTGAGCAAAGCAAATTGCTTATTATGTTGGCAGGAGAGCTGGTTTCTCTCTTGGGCTTCATTCATTTGTGTAATATTATAAGAAACTGTTGTGATCTTTTTCTTTTTTTCTTCTTTTTTTACACTCCTCCTACAATAATCATTGTATGGGTCAAAAGGATCTGTTTTTCTTTTATCATATAATTTTCTTTTTTATTGTTTTTTTTGTCATATCACAACGTAATTATTGATTAGTAAATATGCATTGCCAAGGACTTCATTTGGACAGCTTTAAACTTTTCAAAAGGTGATTTTCTCAGCATTTTGATTTTTTGCACCCTCAGATTTCAGGCTGTCAAATACTTTATATTTATATATTTAGTTAATCACTTGTACTAGAAGTACATTTGAGGTAGAAGAGTACTTCTGTTTTGAACAAAGTACTACTAAAGTAAAAACAAAACTGGATTGAAAAATTGATTTTTGTGGCGATTCCCCCCCAAAAAATCTTAGTCTGAAGAATATTTTAGTAATCTGAACAACATTTTCACACTATAAAGTAGGGCTAGACCAGAATATTTGATTATTAAAAAAAATTTCCGAACACCTGGCATCCTTCGCATTGGCCTTCACATTCGTGCTTGAATATGAATCGGCCATGAATGAACGTCATGAAGGTAATGATTCAGAGCAGAGAACACAAAAATGACGAAGACCTTAGGTGTGATGAGCACTGACTGCTACCCCACATGTCCATATTGCGCCAGAATGTGACATTGCATCGGAGCAACACACTTACCACATGAGGTCAGTTGGATGAACGGTTCTCGACCTAATGAAAATGCAAACAGACAAACACAGAGATTGCTGCCTTTATTAGAGAGAAGAATATGTTCAGCCCCTCCCTCCGAGACTTTTGAATATTCTGTGTTAATTGCTACCGAAGCTTTAAAGCTCAAAAAACGGTACTCGGGCCAGCCCTACTATAAAGAAATTAGTCTTAATTATTATTATTTTTAAATTAGCTTCTCAAAACTCCTTACTGTAATAAAGCCAATGTTTGTTGGCACCTTTATGAAAAACTGCTTGTTATGTTTCATAATTTTCATAAGGCTTTGCGGACAAAATGTCTCTAATATATACAAATGTAAAGTTCAATGCAAATATATGTGGAATTAAAATTAAATGAATGTAAAAAAAATTAATAAATAGATAAATTAGACTTTTTAGACCTATGTCAGATTACGTCATGATATCTTCTTTTGTCCTTGTACAGTGTTTTTAGACAAATGTAAAATTCAAATACAGCAGTTTTATCACTCCCTTGCCAGATAGAAATTGTAAATCAACCTCCTGCATGTGAATGTCAGTCATAATCATCTGCAAGGGCATCTGACTGAGTTTCTTATAGTTTTAGTTTCTTATAGTGATTTTGTGAGAAGAGGGAATATGAGAGGTATTCTAATACTGACTAGAAGTGCATCTAAACATTTTCATTCAATGCTTATGCCACAAGGCAAAACAGTCAGTTGGTTACAGTAAGTGTCACACACACACACACACACACACACACACACACACACACACACACCTGGACAGCTCATTTGCATGGCTCATGTCTGAAATAATAACCTAGCACTAAAATGACTAGACAGCCCTGACACTGAAAGGAGCACGTTGTAATTATTAGTGATGCTTGCTAAGCTGCTAAGCTAAACTGTATAGAATAGTCAGATGTCTAATAGTTCTGCTAAACTACACACTCTAAACCCACACTCTACCAAGAGTGCTCACCCGACTACCTGATGTTTGTCCAGATCCATTATCTGCTCCATAGAAGCCTGTAGCTGCTGCTCGGGCCAGACAACTGGCTGCTGTCACACTCCACGCTGTTGTCCTGTCAGTACACATACACTTCAGATTTTCTCTAATGCACACTCAGCATTTCAACCCTGACACACTCCTCTTTTTTTTTTTTTCTAAATTGAGAAAATGTAACTGTGTGCTTGAAAATGTCAGGCCTGGAAGAGCAACTGATGATTCATTGACTGAATTTTTAGTCATTCAAGACATTTAATACAGGGGTCATGTAATGAGAAATTGTTTTATATTATAGAGTATTGTTCTATTTAAAAATACGATTTAAATGATTTCCTATGACATGAACGCTTCATTAAATGTTTTGCATTTCTACAAGCTGTTTGGTATTATACAATTCTACATATAACATTATTTCAGAAGCTCCTTGTACTATCTTCTAAACATGCAGTATAACATCATTTTATATTATATAAAACATCAATATGGACATGTACGGAATTTAACATGAATATGAATGTATTTTCTAGTGCTGTCAAACAAATAATCGTGATTAATCACATTCATACTGTATATGTTTATGTCTACATAACAGATATACAGTACACTACACACACATATATTCTGTAACAAAAAACTTTGATTTTGGATGCGATTTATCATTTGACAGCACTAGCTCTCACTTTTGTGGGTTTGATTGACATGAATTATCTTCGAAACAAAGAAAACCTTCCTCAAAGAATAGCCTGTCGAAATATAAAACAAACACAAGCTGGAGAGTCTGAAATGACTGAATCTTTTTCTGAAGCATTATGAAGTCCATCATGCAGCTAGGATCATTTCATATCTTATTCTTTTTAGAAATGACACACAACATCATTGCTTATACTGCACATGAGTTTAGAAACTGACATTTTTGATAAGTGAAAGAGATAAATAAAGCACCATATTTTTTAATTCTAATTTAACACTGCAGTTTTACATAGTATTACAATTAAAGAGTTTTTTTTCTTTTTTTGGTATTATATGTAATTTGTCTACAGTATATTCATAATATAGCGATGTCCCATTTATTACTTCTTATTTTTATTTGAGTGATATCAATTTTATTAAAACACTATAAGCAAATGCCATCTTTGCACAGGAAGGGACAGTATAATTCCAAGCCAATATCATAGCAATCTGGTTTGTTAAGAGAATGTAGTATTGTGTTTAAATCTCTGAATGATCATTTGAAACATGTTCTTTTAGCTTCCCAACTAGAAAACCACAATGCCGTTATAGCTCACAGCAGAATAAAGTTAATACTGTGTAAACAGGTAAAACCTGTTTTCATGCGGTAATTGAACTCATTTTACCGTATCGCCTGATGTGCCTTGCCAATTTAGTCCTGAGATTTCGTTTTGCACGTTAATTCGTTCAGTCATTAATGTAGAAAATGAGTCTGTTTGGTTAATAAATGCAAAACCTCATTTCTGTGCGAACGGCCCTGATCATTTCAAAAGTACCTCGACAGGTCATGCCTCAGTAATGCTAAATTAAATAACGAGATCGGATGATTGTGGGATGAGCTGATATGTTGATAATTGGCTCAGATATTTTGCTAATATGCATGGTTTGCCATGCAGACTGTTAATATCATTTATATGTGTCTAAACTCTACGTTTTAATGTGTTTTTGTGTTCGGAAACAGGCCGAGTTGTAGTGGGAGCTTTGGTTTTTTACTAAGCACCACTGGCTATAGTGCTCAAGTTAATTGCTATTGATTCAGGCAGTGTGAAGGTCATCTATGCCGGCCTGGGGGCCTCAGAGAGCCAAAGTGGACCCTACAGCCATGGCCCTTAAATCACCTGAGAGTGCACTGAATGCTAGGGCTACGGTCCCTCAACAGCACTCAAAAATAATCACAACTGCGTTTACTCACATTCTGGGGATTTTTTTTCTATCTTTGTCAATACTGCATTTTTCCCAGGCTTGACCGTAGAGAAGCCCGTGTGGCACAGAGGCCTGGGTGATTAGTGTAAAACTTTATAACACAAACTGCAGGTCCCCTCTGTGGCTTTCCTGTTTCAGCACAAACTGTTTTACCGCCAAAGGCTTTTAGCATATATTGATTTGATACTGTAGTGTCTCTGATTAAGCCACAAAGAGCACATAGAGATGACATCCATGAGGGTTTATCTTACAATTACTCTTTCCAGCCTAATCTGGGTAATTATGTCAGTGATTTTACTCTTTCCTCAGGTTGTCTTTTCTTTTGATTGCCTTCGTTTCTCTCTCTGTCTCTCTGTTTCATTCTCTTTGGGGAGATGATGAGGGGGAGGAACCTTTGTAAAATGCACAATGATTGGAGTATAGCATTTCATGGCAAAATTCACAAGGACAAAAAACACACAGAATTGAAAAAGATCTAGATCCGTGCAATTTATTCTTGCAGCTACAAATGTGTTTATCCACAAACAAAAATACGGTCACATACATGTTTTATTTTGACTGCTTGCAGACAGAAAAATGTTGCATTGAGATAGATTTGAATTACGTTAGTCGTAGCCTGTTTATATAAACTTTAAAAAAATTTGAAGTAAAGATTGTTTATTGAATTATTGGTGATTTAAAGATTACTTTATATATATATATATATATATATCATCATATATAATTTACTTATTTATATTTTGATCTCTGCAGTCATTTTACCGTACCCATAATAAATGCACAGATGTGAGTCCACGCTCAGATATATGTACACATCCACATGTTCAGACATCTTGGACTGAGGATTGAGGGCATGGATCGACACTCATATCAGATCTTAGGGGTAAACACGTCAGTATACGATTTCACAGCAGTCGATCAAAACGTGACACCCCCGTGGTCCCGAGGCCTTGTTATCTTCCCCTCGCCCCTTCCTCTCCATCCCCAGCAATCTGCCTGATTTCACAGCTTCAGGAAATCAGCTCATATTCTGCAGATTTTCCCTCCCTATCATTCACCTCTCTTTGAAAAGTCCCTAATCATGCTGAATAGCCAATCAGTGAAGCACTAACAACAGCATTCATCTGGCCACGGTACACAAGCTCATCTAGACGGAAGTGAAAGGAACTTTGCGTCTGCCGTTGTGTAGCTCTTTTAGAACCGGGCAAAAATGATGTGTTCCTTTACGAGATGCATCAGTGTGTTGACATATCAGACCCCATCAGTAGAAAGTGTTTAACATGAGGGTACAAAACATGCCATTCCATCACGAAAGGGGAGAGGTGGTCTCCGCCGCTGCCTGAGGAAATGGCAGATAGCTTTGCTTTGCTTGACAGTTGTGGATATTGGATATTTCGAGAGTTTCCACATTCTCTCTCGCACTCTATTTTCCCTTTCTCACTTTATTCAGTCTTTGTTACAATATATTTTATAGTGTTTGAGCCACATTCATAGCTTTTTTATTTGTTACTGTTTAGTCTGCTTATAATGTCAGTGAAGGGCTGTTTTAAAAATCAGGGCAGCATAATTATGATTATTCTAAGATAATTTTTTCTGAGGCATCTTTTACAGAAAAGACAATTCCATAATGCATTGCAACAGCTGATCCAATATGATCGACGAATCTCCTTAATCATAGTGGTAAACTATTGATTAAGCTCATTAGGTCCCGAAGTGTTTTTTGCAATGGACAACTTTTTTTATAAGAAGTTCAGAAGCCGTTTCAGGTTTTAAAAGCATTTTTATGAATTATTCAGTAGATTTCAATGACCTGCTCTGGTAGTGTTCAGGATTAAGACTCGTTTCTAAGAGTTCAGGACTAATCAAAATGGTGAGGTGGAATGAATTAATTAGAATCACTAAATATCCTAAAATAATGTCTGTCATGAGCCTACTCTGGCCAATTTCACTTTAATATAAAGCATCAGATAGGTAGGCTACGGAATATTGTACCTTTGAAGATATTATCCTGTACAAGCTGTGCAAACAGACATTGGGTTTATAAATACATAAACACTAAACTAAAAAACGAAGTTGAATTAATTTATTAACTTTATCTCAGTCTACCATCCTGTATACTACTAATGTGATGGAGAAATTCTGGAGCTCTGAGATAATCGCAGTGCTCTTAGCAAGATAATACTTTTATTTTTGAGTCACAGAAGAATGTGAAAGCAACTTAATATTTTTTATTTGTGGCAGAAACATCACTTTCTTTCACTATTCACAGAAAACAGAAACATGTTTTTTTCCAACGTCCGTTTTTGGTTTTCCGTTTGTCTGAGCACTTATCTGTCATGCACACTTGAATAATTATTGAAATGAGTAGACTGGAATATCTGCTTTTTTATTTACTACAAAAAGTGACAGCCAAAGGGACACGCACACACACATTCCAGAGAAGTTGGGGCCTTTTGTAAGTACAAAGTACAAAGATAAGATAACCGAAGTTTTTTCTTATAATGCTGTCATGTTTTCATTGTGTTAGTTAACTAGTATTTTTTGGTAATTTCATACCTGGTCAAAATAACCCAACTGCAGTTTGTTTGAGATTAGCTTTTTTTTTTTTAAAGGTACTTTTAGACATATTTTTTTATATCTCACAATTAAAATAGTAATCTGTTTTCCCCCCACTTTTAGTTTCACAAATTTTCCTTACAAGCGTTAAAGAAGCAAACGTTGGTTGGTCGCTTTACATGTTGGTCAGAAATTCTTGTATTTCTCTTTCAGAAAATGCTGCATCTTGGATCAGACTTTATGCTGATGATGTCACATAGACAGACTTTTGATTATGTATAAGCTCTCAGTTCACTGAATAGTACTGAGCATTTAAATAGTGCTTTATCACTCTGAAAATTCAAGTTGACACCAAGTAAATTAGTCATCATTGAGCATTCACATCCCATAGTATCTCATTTTACGTCAATGTGGCTTTTTTCTCTCCCTCCTCTCCATGCATGGAGGCTCACAGGAGCCGAGGTCTCTGTCTGCACGTCCGTCACAGCTGGTTAGAGGAGCAAAAGGTGACGGCCAACGATTATCCACCTAACATGCTCTTAGTAGTCACTCACAGACCTGCTGAATTTTTCAGATCACAGGTGTTGGCTGCCTCAAAAACCTTTATGAATTATTGTTAATGACCTTCATTGGGTAAAACTGTTACATCGTTGTTTCTAGAGTCATCTATGCCAGTCACTACCCTACCTGCTTTCTTCCTTTAGAAAAATATAAATGAGCCATGAAAGGACTAGGAAGGAGAGCACAGTAGGGAAGCACAGAGACGGAGTGAGCAAGAGGAAGGCAAGAAATATGGGAACTGGCATAGCATATGTGCCCATAATATACAGCTATGATGCCCGTGCAAGTCATTCTACGATAAATACAACCTATGAAATCAACCCCTCAGCTCCCCTTTTTTGTGCATGTATTAAAATATTTTCCGTTCACTCACTTTTTGATTGCAGACTTTGAGTTTATAACATTAAAATCGCTTCCAAAATTCTAGAGAGGTGAGATTTTTTAGGGGTTTTCCAAAGAGAAAAGTATGCGGTACTTAAGTCTCCATTAGCTTCCATTTAATTGGGAGGAATAATAGATATTAAAGAGAGCTGTTTTATTTGGGCCTCTCCTCGCTGTTCTCTGCTGTCTACAATAAAATAAGAAACCCAAGACGAGAGGGATTCATGGAGGGCTTGTGGGTTTGCTGTAAGCGTTGCGGCTCTGCGGTTGAAAACAGTTTATTTTCAGTGGCAGGAGAGTTATTGAACTGTTTCTAATCCAGCTCTGAAGCTAAATGAGTGCAGACGAGAGCGGTCCACAAGCTGCTTGCACAATCGCGGCGGCAACAGAACAGAGTAAATCCTTTTGTGTCTCTGCTGGGAGGAGCAGAGAGGCAGCACGTGGAGGAGGATGTACTGTATTTGGTCCACCTCTTTCTCTTTTTTAAGGGCGGCTCTAAATTATTCAAATTGTTGCTGCAGTACAGCTATGATCTGCTATTTATGGCAACTGCGGGTGTCAGAAACCCCCCTTCAGGGGTATAAACCAACCCTGTGCCCACACCAGCCGTCTTTTAGAACGGACCAGAGCGTGAGAACGGATTTAGACTTTGAAGTGGTTTTGAAGGATGCGTGATAAACTTGCACATTGTTTATTCACAGGCGGCACGGGTTTTTAACGTTCTTCATTGTGCACCATGTTCATGCATAAGTGCTTTTAATTATCTGGGTTTAGTATTAATTGTTGTGCAACCGTTTAAAAAGCCACTGCAATATATTGCTTCTCCGTGTATTGTCATCATAAGGCATTTGCTGCCATCTAGGGGCGCGGGAAGGAAATATTAACGTCTCTGTGATTGCCAACCAAGGGAGATAGAGGACATTTTAAGGACAGATGCTATTTTCTGGATATTTGTCCTGTTTGGAGCTGTGCATAATCATGTGCTTCATTTCTAATATGAATTATATTTAAATGTGAAGCGTCCCAATTTAAGATAATAGATTCATCTTGTTATTCAGACTTCAAAATATATTTCCAAACTCCTCTATATGACATTTCAGGCTAAAATGACACTGTTTAATCATCATAGTCACATTTACTGTAGGCATGATGCACTTTTAGATTTATGAGGGTTTATGATTGTCGAGCAGTTGTGCTGTGAAAAACATAATGCTCATTGAAAGTGACTCTGTTTCATGTATACTGTGTGATTATGACAGTGACCCAAAATCATGCTCTGTTAGAGACTGCAATTAGCTTCATCTGGGTATTTGCTTCTCAACAAAATAGAACGCACACCTGTGACGCATTATTTAACGTTGCGTATGCGACCGTTTGTGTGGGTGTGACCACCTGCAAGTCTGTTTAATTAGAAACATGCGGTGAACAATTTCCTGAGTGATTTGGCTTTAGTAAGATGTTTTAGTTACGTTTTCATGTCATTATTTGGTCCACAGAATGTTTCCCATAGATAAAAAGTGTCTCTGTGATTCCTAAAATATCTTTTTTCTTTAGTACTACCAAACCAGATTTATTTTACCACTATATTATTCTGAATAATAGTTGACATTTATTAAAGTAATAGTCAGCCCAAAATGAATCTTTGCTTAAAATATACTTACCCACAAGGCCATCCAAGATGTAGATGAGTTTGTTTCCTCCTCATAACAGATTTGGAGAAGTTTAGCATCACCTCACTCGCTCACCAGTGGTTCCTGTGCAGTGAATGGGTGCCATCAGAATGAGAGTCCAAACAGCTGATAAAAACATCACAATTCACAATTAATCCTCACCACTCCAGTCCATCAATGATTATTCAATTATTGTTGCTTCTGGCTAAAATCCATAATTCAAAATAACTATTTCTCCAGTGAATCCATTCCCTCCTACATTAAAACCCACTGGCTTATTTGTTTAGAAATATTTTTTGCTTATAAACTGCATGTTTCTCCCCTGATTCAGACCATTTTTTCACTAGAGATTGCAATATTGTGGATAGAGGACTTAACCATCTTAGTGTTGGATTTGTTTCTTACAAACATGTAGTATTACTTGTGTATTATTGTGGTTTTATCATCAGTTTGAATGCTCATTTTGATGGCACCCATTCACTGCAAATGATTTATTGGTGAGCTGATGTAATGCTAAATTTCTCAAAATCCAATGAAGAAACAAACTTATCTGCATCTTGGATGAACTGAAGGTGAGTACATTTACTCCAATCATACAGTAAATCTGTCATTCTCACAGTGGTTGATAAAATGTCATCAGGTATTTGTCTTAAAACTTAACTGGGCAGTTGCACGCTTCACTGCAACAGCAGACCCATCAAAAATCTCTCTCTTGCCATCTTAATTTCCAGAATGTGGCACCACTGGAGCTGAGGAAGGTTAAGAGTCTAACTGGACAGCTAAAGACAGCGGCAACAGCTGCTCTTTTGTGAGGCACTGCTTACCAAATGGTCTCTGCACGTCTCTGTCTCACAGGAGAGATTGAAGGTGGAATTGCTGGCTGCATTAATGTCCTTGTCATCTTCAGTTTAGAGTTTGTCGTCCGCCGGTGAGCAGCAGGAAGACTGACAATTTAATGAACATTGATTGCCTTTTATGCCTGATGTTTCTCTCATTATGTCATTGAGACAGAGCTCGGTACAGGTCAGTCTGATCCCTCTGTGCCGCACCGATGATGATGATAGATCATATCACAGATACACCTTAATTAAGCAGCCTGCGCTCACTCAATATTAGAAGCTAAATCAATACATTTGTATTCCAGAGCTCTAGCCCATCCGGGTTAATCGAAATGTTATGACACGAATGTGCCTCAAGCAAGGCCTGTAACATGATGAAAATAAATAAATAGATACAAATGAATTCACAAAAGGTCCATTATTTTTTAATGAAGGAATGTACCGATCACAAATATTTCAGTAAAAAAAAATTAAAATCAAAGTTGATATAAATAGAAAATAAATTAAAAAATAATATTTCAAAATAGAAATGGAAAAGGTGCAATAAAATACTAGTTCTGTCTACTTCAAAATTTCTTTTGACGCATATTACTATACATTTCTTTATACATTTTTAGTAATTATATGTAAAATGTATTAGCAATTTCTGATTGAAAATGGTTTCAAAGTAAACCCTACACCTTTATGTATGTTTTTGCAAGAGTCCTTTTGGACCTTATTCATAGTTTTCAGTCACATGACCGGTTCGAAGACCTGGAGGGCAAAACATCCATAGAACTGCATTTATTTTTTAGATATTTAGATCACTCCTCAAAACAGTACAACAAAGGTACTGTATATACAAAATTTTAGTTTTGGCCATTTGCAATCCACATTAAGCACCCGCTGCAATATTTCAAACATTAAACAGTGCGACAAAACGTTGTCGAAACACTTAAAGTACATATTTAAAACATTCATTTTAAATTATACTACTGGGGCCGTTGAATGCTTGAATCTGATTGGCTGACGAACGTTCTGAGGTGTGCAATTATTTTCAGGGAAACGCACAGC
>JAUMHQ010000078.1:5415827-5463930 GCA_032361165.1 Enteromius paludinosus | reverse complement strand
GAATCCCTTCAAATATATCATCTGATCGATGTCTTGAGGTGTGGCAACCGTAGTATAAGCGGAATAATTGACTCCGGACCGTCGTCAATTATTCTTTACATATCAAATTCCGTAATCTCTGAATAAATGATGCGTAGTTTACATAGGAAAGCAGATGATGTCGGAATATAAACGCAATCTGCTTAATGGTTCAGTGTTTTCCTTATAATAGTTCTCTATGGGAAACCATTAACGTGAAACTTTGCACTTTGCGTTTATATTCTGGCTTCATCTGCTTGCCTGTACAAAATACACATCAACAGTGTTTTATGTAATTTTACCATTTAATATCTGCTTTGTACTACATTACTACTTAAAATAAACTCTGTGAAAATGGAGCAAATGTTTGTTTTGCCTGCCAGGGGTGCATATACTGCATATTTTACTTTTTCTTTTTTTTTTTTTTGGTTCACTTACAGTAAATAGTCCCACGATGTAACAAGTGATTTTTTTTAAAAAACAGCATCCATAATAATCATAAAATAATTACAAAAATCTTTTCGACTGGAGTATAGCATGTCACACTGCAGGAGAAATCTGACTTGCATATCCACTTGAATGTGCATGAATGCTCAAATGCATAAATGCATGCAAAATCTGTTTGTGAAAGATAATACACACTGTATCCAAAAGTTAAAATGCAGCAAAGAGAATATATATATATATATATATAAAAACCCTGATTAAACATTCCAACTATTCAGTCATCAATTAGTCAGATGGAATGTCAGTTAAAGCCCTTTATTTATCGAATTAGCCTTTCCCAGGAGTAATGCTTTTTGAAGCTCATTTGACTTTCATGAACCGTGTTTCACTCAGGCATGTGATTGAATAAGTTCTGTGTTCATGATTTACACAGAAAAACAAAAGCAGGGCTTAATTAATATACAGAAATGTCAGATGTGCACCGCATTTTTATACAGCCACATGATCTGCATTATTTATCCCAGCCTGCAAATCTAAAAGAGAGATTTTGCAGGTAAATACAGTGAATGAGTGCCCTCACGTGTCCTGTATGCTTTGAGAGGAAACAGCAGTGTATCAAATCTCATAAGTCAGTCTCTCAAGATGGCTGCCGGATGCTGTTGTGTAACATCGGCCCCTTATTGAGAAACACTGCCACCCTGTGAAGATCTCTAGTGCCTTATTCCCCCGTCACTCTCGTCACATCCTCCACGGCATGTTTCTGTCCACTCGCATCAGCCCGCTGCTCAATAACGTTGATACAAAATCATTTTGATTTGCTTTCGCTCAGAGTTAATCGTCAGATACTGTCTAGAGGTTAGTCCCACTTATCTGTTTCTCTTCTCGCTGTCTTCACTGATGGCAGCTCAACCTCGATTTCTCTCTCCCACTCTCTACTTAGTATGCCGGGTGTAAAATTAAAATTGGCGGGGGCCCCAGGGAGGATTGAAAAGCAACTAATCGCACATAATAACATATTGATCACTATGTAATTGTAGAGTTTTGTCAGCGGTTTCTATGCGTCAATATTTAGGATGCATGTGTTCTGGATGGGGTTTTCACAGCTCAGGATTAAATGAGCTTCTGTTGTTGATCTTCTCTTGAAATGTGAGATCAATGAATTTACGTTTTATGATTTAATGAAGTCTAATATTTGTATTTTTAAGAAAGTTATCTAAGATATAATAATTGAGGTTTTAACATCGTGAGGAACATTTCAAATTCAATCAATATAATTAATTCAATCAAAGAATACCAGATGCACCATGGTTTTGGCTGCACAGGGAAATTACAGAATTTATCTATTGTTTAGAGTAGTAGAATATACTTGTGCAAAAAAAAAAAAAATTGTTCGTCTAAAAACAATACTCTATTTGATGGGAAATTATATAAACAAAGGCTTTTAATGTCCCTCTTTAGAAGTGTTTTTGTCTCACAACCTTTTTAATGAAAGTTCAGCTTGCCCAGTTTTCACTTCAGACCCTTTTCTGAGAAATCTAATTCTGTCTGTATATGAATGACTGCATTTTCATTTTATTTTGCTGTTTTTTTAGTTTTACAAAACATTTTTTAAATGTTTTTGAAAGAAGTCTCTTAAACATGCGTTTATTTAATCAGAAATACAATAAAAACTAATAATGTATTTTGTAAATTTTGGTATTATACAATTAGTATTATGTAATTCGCATTATTTAGTGCTGTCGAACAATTAATCATGATTAATCGCATGCATAAAAAAACGTTTTTGTCTACACAATATATGTGTTTACTGTGTGTATGTATTATATATATATATATATATATATATATACTGTATACATAGTAAAACATGCAGATATATATTTAAGAAACGTGAAGTTTCTATATTACATATATTTATATATAAAATATAAGAATATAAATATATGTACATGTATATAAATTTTAATATTTTCAAAATATATACTGTATTTATATATACTTAATAAATATATACATTACACATACATACATTATGTGTACTGAGAGACAAAAACGTTTATTTTGGATGCGATTTTAAATATCTCTTTCATTTTTCATATGTTAGATATGTAATTTATTCCTGTGATGGCAAAGCTAAATTGTCAGCATCATTCTGAATGTCACATGATCCTCCTAATACTGTATGTTAATTTGGTGATCAAAAACATATCTTAATATTATCAGTGTCGATGCTGATCAATATTTCTGTTATAGCATCCGACTTTTCTTTCAGGATTCTTTGAGTTGAGATTAAACTGCGTTTATTGGAAAGAGAACTCTTTTCTAACATTACGAAAAGTCTTTACAGTCTTTACTTTTTATCAGTTTAGTGCGCCCTTGCTCAAAAGCATGAATTTCTATTAGGAAAACATATCTGAATGGTGGTATTGTATTATTTTTTATCTCTCTGAAGCAAACTTATTTTGACCTTCTCTGAATATTGTAACAAAAGATAATAGTCTTGTTGTGCTGCAGACGTTTTTTTTTAAATGTTTATCTTGAAGTGAGATTTTTGTGGCCTCATTAATTTCTTCTATAAAAACCCGGGCCGCAAAGCGCAGCCTATAGCTGTGATTTATGTCTTTCTTTCTCCTGCACGTCTACATGCTGTAGAGTCAAAGCAGACATTTTATGCCCGGCTGGCTTTTCTAATACCTTCATATGGAGTGTTTTCCAGCCAGCAATGCGTTGAATGACAGTCAGAGGCTGAGGCTGGGGAGAAAGGGCATCGCCGCATCCATCAGTCCCGTCCTAGCAGTGTGCCTGACTGGCCGTCTGTGTGGCAGCTTGCTGATAAGTGCAGATGTCTTCAACATCTCCCATGGCAGGAGAGATCTGTTCATTTACCTGTTGAGCCAGTTAATAGAAACTTGTGGGAGGCTCATGCAGATTGTGTTAACTCAGTGTGCTTTGTTTTAGTCATGCATTTCCTCAAGAAAATGATACAAAGTTTTGCAAGCCGTCACCTAGAACATGCTGTTTAAATGTTTTAGCTTTGTTTATTACTGTTAGTCATAACTTGTCTAAATCTTGTGTTCTTTCGTTCACAGAGGCATCCATCTTGAGCTATGACGGCAGCATGTACATGAAAGTGGTGATGCCTAACGTGATGCACACTGAAGCGGAGGACGTTTCCCTTCGCTTCATGTCTCAGCGGGCGTACGGCCTGCTCATGGCCACCACCTCACGCGACTCCGCCGATACTCTTCGGCTAGAGCTGGATGGCAGTCGCGTCAAACTCACGGTCAACTTAGGTATTGTATAAAACCCCCTCATTCAGGATGCAGTGCTTCTTCTTTATCTCTCTCTTCCTATCTGTCCATCATTCCAGCCCCACCCTCTCCTGCCTCCATCATCATTACATTCATTTATAAGATATATTAAGATGTTGTTTTATTGTTTTTCTTTATTTGCATGGTTCACCAGACATTTAATTGAGTTCAGTTTGAATTGATTGATTTCTTAATAAAGTAATTGACAGTGAATTCTAATTTTGGCTACTAATTGATGTTAGGGATGGGTGGTATGATATTATATCACTGTACTAGTAATATAATATTATTAATCACAATATAGTTATATGCTCTATATAGAAAGTAAAAAATGGTACCTTATTCTTTTATTTTATTACATGGATGCAAATCAAAGTTTGTTTATAACAACCGAAGGAGTATGTGGAGCATTAGCTGCATAATATCATTCAGGTAAAAACATGAAATATTGTAATGAAATCTAATTAAATTACAATTCATATAAACACATACTTTCAATTCTAAATTTTGATTAAAGGGGTCATATGACAAGATTTCATGTTTTCCTTTGTCTTTGGAGTGTAACAAGCTGTTCCTGCATAGAAAACACCCATAAAGTTGCAATGATTTAAGTCTCAAACCCACATAGAAATTATTTTTAAAAGTTTGAAACTCCACCACACATTCCTGAAAATGCCTAACTTAAACACCCCCACATGTCTAAGTCACTGAGTGGGAACATTGTCCAAATGTATACGGAAAGAACTTGCCACCGCCGCCATGTCGTGAAGACACTTTGTGTTTCCAAATATGGTAAGGGGCGTAGCATTTATATCACATGCTTGAGGTATTCGGGCCAATCACAAAACACACTGGATAGCAGACCAATCAGAGCACACCACGCGTTTCAGATCGTTGAGCTTTGTCATTTTTAGCATTGTCGTATGACCCCTTTGAAATAAGCTCACATTATAATTGCACATCATTTGAATTCTTTGATTTAGCCATAAGCAATTAATCTGTATGTTTATATTATATATTCTATCTTTTGGGCTAAGCTACTACAAAGTACTACAAATGTACCCATTTCTCTCAACTGTAAATAACATAAAAAATGCGCTATGATGTTACCGCAAAAATTTTTAAACTTCTGTCGCATATATAGTACCACCATACTGCCCAGGCCTAACGGACACAATGTTTGGTGCCATTTTTAAGTATATTCACCATGATCATTGTCATAGTGAAGACAAAAACTCCTTTGAGACAGTCACAGCACTGCATAACAGCATAGCATTTTTTATTTAATGTCGACTTAAGAAATATTAAGGGATAATTCCTTTATGTTTACAATCCAAGTGTTGTGACTTTCTGATTGTCAACTTAACACTAATTCCTGTCATCTTTTCTACTTGACAATGTTTTCAGTAACTCAAAAAAAAAAAAATCATGTTCAGTTGGTTCCCATTCGTACCACATTTGTGCTTTGGTTGGTATTTCCTTTCTGTTACATCACTTCCTTTTAACCACCATCACCTCTCCCTCCCTGTCCAGTTCTCTGACACACATTCTCCATGCTTTGTCAAAAGATGGTATTCACCCCTTCAAAGGCCCTTAGCCTGCGGCCCGGTCGGCAAACAGCCCGAGAACAGAGCTCTCAGCTTCACCTGCAGCTGGTAGCACCTCTCAAACCTCGATCCGACACCAATACCTTTACAGGAGAGATGAGAGATCCCAAATGGTCATTAAGTCACAGTGTCATCATTAAAGGAAGTGACACAACTCACACCTCACTGCAGGAAACAGCCTGAGGTTTGACAGTAGGACTGATCATCTGTGACAGTTCAACCATAGTAGAGACAAACATAGCCCACACACTGTAAACATACTGAAAGAGACAAGAATGTCTTATGACTGCATACACAGAGAAAATCATCTGGAATGATTTGACAGCCTGTCAACCATAAAACACAATCAAATACATACAGTATGTATATAGCTTCCAAAATACAAGGATATTTAACTTTTTAGGACAACGCACAGACCTCTTCAAATATAAGTTTACAAGCAATTATTAATATGTTAGAGATTGTAGTATATTAAGGGCTCATTTGAGAGATCAGATCTCAGGAAGATCTAGCTGGAGGTACAGAGGCCACTGCATGGTGCTGGTGCTTATTGGATCGAGGCTGTTTGCTCCCACTTTTCTGTTGCGGTTGACGACACATGGTAAATCCAGCCACACAGAGCCCAACCCAGAGCATAATGCCATCCAAATGAGAAGGCCAGCTCGAAATCATATTCAAGACAACGCCCCAACACCAACTTCTTGCTAAATGTATTTAAGCTATTAAAGCATATTTAGCTAATGAGCTGGTGTGATTGCTATGGGGCAGGACCTCAGATAGGTCTGAGAATTAAAAGCATAGTTTTAATAAAATAAAATAAGGCTCTGGGTTGAATTGTCTTTGTGGTTGGAGAGCTCCAAGTGGCCATTTTATAGTTCTATAAAATAAACACTTCTTCCAAGGCAATTATTTTGTATTTAGCAGCAAACTAATCGTTAAAAGTATTCTATTCGTAGACGTTCTGTCTAAATCTTGAGAGTTGCAGCTAATCCAGTGACTTTTCATGAAATTGTAATGCTTTTTATTAATAGTAATTAATAATAATAAAAAAATGGCCGCCTCTTTGCATGTGGACGTCCCCGGAAGGGTGGAATTATTGTTTTTGGATGTCTGCAGCTGTAACCTTGAAGGATGCAATTTCATCTGTCACTTATTTTCCCCCATCTAGACTGTATCAGGATAAACTGTAACTCCAGTAAGTTAACACTCAAGTTTCATTTTGCTCCTAATGATTCTCTTGTTGAAACGAATGTCTTGTACCTTTTCCTCCATTTAGTCAAGGAGAGTTTGCGTCTAGTGAAAGGGTCAGTTGATGCATCTCTCCAATCACGATTACAATGATTGTAACTGGTGGTGACTTAATAATCATGGCTTGCTTTTGATGGCCTGTAATTTAGCTGCCATGTCAATCTATTTCTTACCTACCCTATTAGGAATCTTTTATAGAAAGGTCTTAATTTGTACTTAAAAGTTGATGGTATCTTTTAAACTAGTTTGTTTTTATAGCCTTTAGTAAGGAATGTAGTTTTTAAGTTTATCTATTTTACGTGGTGCATGCAATAATAAGAAATATTATTATTATTATTCATGTTGCAGTAACTACAGTTTGTACTGCGTTTAAAGTCACATTATAAAGTCACCACATATCAGCCTTTTTTCCTACAAATAAATTGTAATACAGAGAACGTAAAATCACTAATGTTACGTTTTTATAATGCCATTTAATTTCTGCATATTCTTATGATATGATGCCAAATGGTTATGTCATGTTTCTGTTTGTTGGTTGATATGTTTGCTGAGTTGGTTGTATTTTAAGTCAAACTACAACAATTAATTTTAAAGTCATTCATTTATTGCGCAATTACACAATTCTTAAAACAAAAATAATGCTAAAGATACACATTGAGTTCTGTTGTTACCTGAAGTCCTTGGAATTTTCCTTCTAAGAAATACAAAAATGTCTTTGTTCAATATTATGCCATTTTATTTAGTTACTTGACTTCTTTTTACAATTATACGATTACTAAAGGAAACATTTGTACAGTTTTGGCAAAAAAAAAAAAAATACTGCTTTTACTCACAGATAGGTCTTGAATTCTCTCAATGACAACGTTTTGATATAAACTATTAAAGTATCATATTTAAAAATATGTTATATATGTTTTTTGAACACATAGCTATGAACTAACTAGTTTTCCCATTTTGGGAGGTCAGAAAATGTAATTGCAGCTTTCTTATTTTGGCTATGAATAGTATGTGTATGAGTAATGACTGTAAATGGCTTGCATGCCTTATGGACCATGATATCTGCATGCAGTAGTTGCAGGTTTTAGAGTGGTTTCATATGTCGTTTATAATGTTTAAAAACTTCCAGTGCTCTGATAACAGAAAGGGCGCAGGCTAGATTCTGTGTGACTGTACTGTACTCTTTATAATGACTCTACTGTGAGTTACTTTAGATAGATGATGAGTGTTGATGATGTACTAGAGAGCCTGGCCCTGCTGGAAATGTAAGTAAACCAGTAACCCATAATTATTAGTCCATCAGTCATTCTGATCAAGTACCAACTAGCAAACACTCACATCACGCTAGATTAGTCTCATCCCTTTACCTGCACCAGTTCACACTTTCCATCACTCAGATTATTATAATGCCACCAATTATAATGATGTGCTTATCAGAGCTATTAGTTCTTAAGCTCCTGTTACGAGACCTGCATTTTTAAAAGCTCTAAGATTGTTACCTGGGCATAGCTGTGGAAACTGTGCCGACAGTGGGTGATTCTAGTGGATTTGTGCATTAGTGTAACCCTGGTAAGGCGAGAAGAGAATTTTATGCTTTCATAGTATAATTGCTTGTATGGCCTTTAGTAGTTGTTCTGCTTAGTTATTATGTTTCGGAATTTTGAAAAGGACAATGTTACCCTTTGAGAATCAAATCTAAGTTGCAATTATTCAGTAGGTTACAGTGCACTAGGTATTGTTTTTGCATCGGTGTAGGAATGAAAGTTGTCTGAACGATGGCAGATTGTGAGCATCATCGGTCAAAAAACACATTTATGTCGGTGCTGAAGAGGGTGGAAGGTAATATTCTTTCTCGGGAACTACTGATAACTGCATGCTGGTAGGAGCCAAGAGATTTTGAGGGATGTGGAGTTTGCTATGCTCTGAGCAGAATCCAAAACACCTCACTTCTCTCTGTGACTACTTAACTCCTCAAATGTATTGCATCATAAAGAATATATTGCTTTCTTGTAAATTAACTCCGATTCTGACTTAAAGGTGAAGCATTTGATTTCTGTATCGCTTGTGTTACCAAACGAAATTGCAAAAAGATTGACTTTTCAAACAAGTTTCCAGCATTATATTCCTTTCTGCCAAAGGAGCCCTGTCCCAAACTCATGTTATTGGTTGAGCCGGTGTTGCTTGTAGTTTCATATTCCCAACCAGGATAACAAATTACTTTGTCCTTGAGTGGTTCAACAAGACCTTTTATGAGTAAAAGCCATTTTTATAATCTCAGGATTATGTTTTGAAGTGATTCTTGTGAAAAACAGAAAACAAAATTGACTAAAATTTTTTGATTTTTATTAAAGTTTATGTTTTAATGCAATATTCAAAAGCATCTGCACCAAACCTCTGCTTTCTCTATTGTGTTAATCATCTCAACTGGAAAAAAAAGGATCAATTGAACCTGATTTGCCACATTGTTGGCAACCAGTTTAAAGCAACAAAAAAGCTGACAGTTTTTCCTCAATGAAAGCAAAGGTTTGGTCAGAGACAATACAGGTTGGCATTAACGTTTCATGACCGTCATTCTCAGGCAAAGGACCAGAGACACTGTATGCTGGACAAAAACTCAATGATAATGAATGGCATACTGTGCGCGTGATCCGGAGGGGCAAAAGCTACAAGCTAATGGTTGACGATGACGTAGCAGAAGGTACTACCCTGAAAGACAACACAATTCTTGATGCGTTATTTTAGCTGAGAAGCTAGATGATTCAAGTGTGTTATTAAAGCAATTTTGCAGTCGGAAACTGAAGAAATAAAGATGTGAAATAAGTCACTACTGTAGTTCTAGTTACAGATTGTGTGGTTTTGTTAAATTGTGGGAAACATCATATACAATGTTTCTTCAGTTGCTCTCATTACAGCAATACTTTAGTGTTTCACAACAATAAAATGCATATTTGTGGTTCATGCTTATTGCTACGCTGAAATTATGTTAATAACTCGCTCTGTGTACCCAGTATTTGGAGAGTCTGACTCAAGGTTTTGGTTTATGGTAGCATTTTCATGCCTGTACAGCAGTGTAATATTGTTTGAGGGTGTAGTATAGCAGCATCTTTTTTTTTGTTTTCCTTTCCAACCTGCTGTGGTTTGTAGGTCAGATGGTGGGCGATCACACCCGGTTAGAGTTTCACAACATTGAGACGGGCGTGATGACCGAGCGCCGTTTCGTCTCCATGATCCCCTCCAGTTTCATCGGCCACCTGCAGAGCCTCAAGTTCAATGGCATGCTCTACATCGACCTGTGCAAGAACGGTGATATTGACTACTGCGAGCTCAACGCTCGCTTTGGCATGCGCTCCATCATCGCAGACCCCGTGACGTTCAAGTCAAAGAGCAGTTACCTGAGTCTAGCCACCTTGCAGGCTTACACATCCATGCACCTTTTCTTCCAGTTCAAGACAACCTCTCCAGATGGATTCATCCTCTTCAACAGCGGGGATGGAAGCGATTTCATCGCTGTAGAGCTGGTGAAAGGGTAAGCCTTTTGAAGAATGGCCACTTTATTTCTTTTATTTATCTGGCCGTTAAAAGTGTTTACAAGGTGCTTAAGGTAACACTTCTGAGGAAGAAATAGATTAAACTGTGTTAAATCATATCAGCATACAGTAATTGAGGCAAGTAAACCATAAGTCTATAAGCTGAAACATATATTTTCCGTGCTTTGCTAAGAATGCTTCTTTCCTTTTTTGTGTCATCTATACATAGACTGATAATTGGTTTGTCTAAAAGTTTTGACTGATACAACGTGATAATCGGTTCTTTACTATCATATTAGCATATAGTATGGCCTTTCTTCTCTCCCTTTAAATTGAACTTCACTCTTCTGTGTTTTAGGTACATACATTATGTGTTTGATCTTGGCAACGGGCCCAATGTAATCAAGGGCAACAGTGACCGAGCTCTCCATGACAACCAGTGGCATAATGTTGTCATCACTAGAGACAACAGTAATGTTCACACACTCAAAGTCGATGCCAAGGCAGTGAGTCAAGTCGTCAATGGCGCTAAAAATCTGGACCTTAAAGGTACGCAACCAGCTAAAATTCATATATTCTCATGCCCCCAAACATTAGCTTTATTTACCTGGACATCTACTGTATCTGCATTCTGCTCAGGTGACCTCTACATCGCCGGATTGGGGCCCAACATGTATAACAGCCTGCCGAAGCTTGTGGCCTCTAGGGATGGTTTTAAGGGTTGCCTGGCATCTGTGGACCTGAATGGACGCCTCCCCGACCTCATGAACGACGCTTTGTTCCGCAGCGGTCAGATCGAACGAGGATGCGAAGGTACACCCTCTAACAGCTCTAGCTCGAGGAGCCCGTTCTTTCTCATGAATGCAAACAGTAGTTCCACCTCCACCTCACTGAGCCATCACTCCATCTTCCTCACCCTGCTTGTCTCATCTCTCACCCAGTCAGCTCTCTGTTGAGCCCACTGGCTTATTCAAATTCTTATTGGCCACATTGGTCATGCTAGGATCAGCCAAGTCTTTGTTTGTATGAATTAGTGACATTTTTACAAAGCCACCTACAGAGGGAATATTTACGTTGCAGTATTTTGAGTCAAGATGGAACTTTATGCATCGGATCTGGTGTGTTTTGACCTTAAACCATTAAAAATAAAACAAGAATATGGGCAGCTATTAACATGACACATGGCAAATGTGTTGTAATATATGTACAATACCATTCAAAAGTTTGGGCTCGGAAAATACAGGTATGCATTGAATTAATCAAAAGTGACAGTAAATAATAAGTAAATGCTGTTATTTTTTATTATTTTATTCATCAACGAATCCTGGAGAAAAATTTATCATGGTTTCCACGAATATATTGAGCAACACATTTGTTTTCAACATTGATAGAGTTATGTGACAATGAAGAGTAATGAATGCGGAAAATTCTGTTTTTCCATATCAGAAATAATATATTTTAATTGCAATATTCAAAAATGTTTTATTTAATAGTTTTTACTTTGTTTTTTTAATTTATGATAATGCAGCTTTGATGAGCATAAGAGATTTATTTTAAAAACATTAAAAAAAAATCGTAATGACCCCAGGCTTTTGAAATGGTAGTGTGTATATATATAAAATATTATTTTTGTTTTGAATATGTATTTTGGATGGGAGTGAAATAAACGTAACATTTGAATATTGTGATATAATTACATCTCTGTGCATTTGATTGGTTAGAAAACAACATTTAAAGACTAAACAAAGACAATCTAAAAAAAATTACTAAAACATTTAGAAATATGAATTATTTTATCCGAAGCTAGGTGTCATTAAAATGAAAGTGCAGATATTATGGTCATATAACCAGCATCAAAGCTTCAATCATAGCAAATGATTGTATGTTAAATGCCAAATATGTCCAAAAAATCAGAACACAGATCACTTTAGATCCATACAAGAATATTTCTTTACTTATTCATTGCTAATATCCATTTTCTTATGTACATGAGATTTCTGCCATATTTCAGTGCATGTTAATGTCTTTGTTTTCTTGACATTCTTTGTTTGGTTGGTTGGTTGATTATTTACATTTTCATTTTTTTTGGCCTTTCACTTTTTTGTTCTCAATGTTCTCTCATTCTATTTTGATTCGTTCTAGTCTTGTTTGTGTAATATTTTGTGTACAAGTATTTATATGACCTGTACATCCATACCAAATTTAATTCCATCATCCATCTCAATGTTGTCTTTAAACAAAAAAGCCTCCCTTTATGTTGAGTATCCTACATGTTACGTTTACATGTTGTTGAATAACAAGAATAAAATCTTATCTATCTAAATCGTTTGGTCTTTTTGTTGTATCATCTTCACATTTTGTTGCTTGAGTCCATTGCGTGATTGTGAAATGTCAATGTCAGCATGCTTGATAAACACATAAGTCTGATATTTCCAAAATCAAAAGGATTCTAGTTTATGAACACACCACAGGTCTTAACAGATATGAAAATGTATTGTTCCTCTAAAAGACTAATGCACATTTAATGGTTTAATGTCAAAGTGTACACAATTTAAAACATGCAAACCTTATTGTTTTTTTTTGTTCAATATCAGTTTTGCAAACCATAAAGATTATTTTTCAACAACTTTCTATAGCTGCCCTTATATTGTTATAGCTTTCATGACCTACATATAAGCAATAAGGGCTTTTCACACTGCAATTAGTCCTGAGTTATCATAGTTCTTAGCCTAGCTTCTAACCCGGATGAAGATATGTTTCATGGGATTAGCAAAGTTTTTTCCCGGGGTTATTTGAAACTGTGCACCTGAGCAGGGTTAGCACTGATTTACAGATACAGTGAGTACACTGAGTGTACAGAGTACAGTGAGTACATGCACTGCTGAAAACTGTACAGTGTACAGAGTAGTACACAACGTCATGTTTACGGAAAAGTCGGTAATAATAAGAGGAACAGTAACGATAGAGCCCTTGCGAACCAGGGTTGCCAGATATTTTACAGCAAAACCCGGCCATTACCTACTCAAAGCTAGCCCGATCGCTTATCAGAGGGATTCCCATCGCGTTCGGGTGGGGTAAAGTACACGTTTTCGTTGGCGGGGTTCCCCTGATAAAAGGGGCTAAATATCACGTTATTGGGTTTGCTTCAACCCACGGATATTTTGACGGAGAGGACTCTTTACGAAGGGCAAGTAAAAACCTAGTTGGGCTAGTTTTGTTTAGCAGTTTGGATTTTGTTTCATAGATGTGGCAACCCGGTTACGAACGTAGAAATGTCAGCTAATGAATTAATTCAGGTAAATTATGAACAGTATGAATGGTAAATCAGGATATTACCTATTTTCAGAGTGAAAAGCCCTAGTTGTGATATCCAAAGAAAATAATATGTTCGAACATAATTCCACATATTTTCAGGACACAGGCTACCACCAGATGGCCTGATAGCCAACCTGCTTAAATACACATCTTTAGGTTGAGACATACCCAGCACCATTTGAATTCAGTTCTTCATTTCACACATGAATAGAACAACTTTGTGTGTGTGTTTTACGTTTATCTCTCCCGCACAGCATCCAAAAGTGAACGTGAGTAGGTTTTTATGTTCACAGCCCAGCATGAAAGACACAACACTCTGTACTGTACTGTTTGTGCACTGTAAAACTGTAAGCCGTGTATGGAATGGCTCTACGATGGCAACAGAATCCTTTGCTGGTTCATATGGCAACGAATGCGCCATTCTGTTGTAATGAAGCTTTTCATCCACTAGATGGCAATGATGCACCTGTGCTTAGGAAGGCGAGGGCTCGATTACATGCTGCAGTGATGCAGGGGAACATTTTGTTTTCACAGAACGCATTAAAATGTCCCCTCTCTAACCGCTTGCTTTATACAATCTTTGCAGTTTCTGTTGATTTACGTAAGCATTAGCACATTACCATGCCCATACTGTGCATTGAAAGTCATTTGAACGTTTTTGCTGTCGGAACAGCGGACTAGAATGGAATATGCAGATGAAGCCTGATTTTTCTGCATGTTTATTGGCTGAATATATTTAAACTGTAAATGAGATCATTTTTTCAGCAAACTGCAGTTTTAATTTACTTGTAGCACTTTTGTTTAGCAACTAAATAGGCTACTTTCATTGAGTGCCATTAGTTTTTTGTTTTTTTTTCAACCCATGAGTTTCATGACTGTTCTTATAATTTCTATCCCATGGTGCAGTAACTCAAGAGTGCAAACCCTTCCTAAGAATGGTAAAGCATGTCCTGTTAGTAAAGCCATTGCTTTATTAACAGAAGCCATCGACCACTTTCTTACCTGTTTGATTGTTTTCGCTTTTCTGTTTCTTGCTTAACAAAGTTGGTTTCACCAAAGCAGATCTACAAGGTATATAAGGTTCAATTCCATTCTGAGCTCGGCTGAAAGCTGCTGTTTTGTCTTGTGCCGGTTTGTTTTGTACTCTTCCCAATACCCAGACATAAAGCGGACACTAGCTGGTTCACTGTAACAATGTCTTGGTATAAAATGGTTCACTTCTTTCTAAAAGAAAATGCCCTTGTGTTTTCACCGAAGGTCGTGAGACTTGCAAAGTGAGAAGAGAAAAGTAATGATTGCAACTGAGAGTCTACATTAATAAAACATGAGCCCTCCTGTATAATTAAGTCCCCATGTCCTGTTTTGCTGTATCTTGTCTTGTTGCTTTTTTTACGCTAACGACGTTCAGCTGAGAGAGGAATCTGGCTTAGGAGAATCCATTAAGTATCTCACCATGGGTTACTTCTCGCTTGTCTTTAAATGCACTGAACAGCAATATGATTAGCAAAATAATTAATAGAATTAGCATGAAAATCCATCTGGAAATGTCGGCACGCTACCGCAGACTTTAAACTCAGATAGCGTCCCACAGAGCACGTAAACCCAAACAGATGTGATTTCCACTTTATTGTTTAGGCGACATCACAAATAAGAGTTATTGCTGTTGAAGTGAATATCATCACAGCTGAGGGTAAATCATGTATATGAAGTCACTAATATTTTAGACTCTGTAAATTGCAGGTGGTTCCTGTTATGCAGTACATACAACATATTCAAATAAATAGAAATAAACATAAATAAGACAAATGCTGATGTTGCAATTTCAGCATTTTAAATATTTATAAAATGGCAAAGAAATTAGAAACTGGGTTAGGACAAAGAGTTAAGTTACATGGATGTCAGCTTATTTGTGTGTGTGTGTGTGTGTGTGTGTGTGTGTGTGTTTAACCAGTATTTTGTTTCAATACATGCTGTCTTCAAAACATTTTAAGCATAGAAAGGGAAAAACGTATTATTAATACATTTTATATTCAAATTTATTGAATGCAATTTCTCCGAAATGGGCATTTAATTATATTTCCCATGTATTTGATCTCAAGTTCACTTTGCTATAATACTGCGATAAAATAATGAATTATAATTTCTATTTTTAAACATTTAAACAAAATGTAATACATACAATAGCACCGTTTCCTCAAAAACATGAAGCTGTTTTCAACATTGTAAATGATAAGAAATGTTTCTTGAGCATGCACTGAAAATTCATCTTTGTCATCACAGAAATAAATAGCATTTTAACATATATTTAAATAGTAAATTATTTCAAATTGTAATAATATTTGACAAAATGTTCATTTTTACTGTATATACAGTATAACTTCTTTCAAAAATAGATAAAAAATCTTACTTTTGAGCTGTATTGTATAATGGGAATATGACAATGTACTGCCTAATATGAATGACCCTGTTATCTAATTAAATTTGTGAACTGGGACCGTGTAAATCTGTACAGAACCTTAATCCAAAAATGCCAATTAATAAAGCCAGTTTAAACAATAGGACATTTGACCATATCCCACAAAAATAAGTTAATGTGCTACTATTATAAGCCTGAATGATGTGAATGGAGAAATCAGAGAGAACTATTTTGAAGTATGGTCTCTCTCCGATTTTCCATTTGAAATCCTATCAGCAGTTTTGACAGGCAACAAACTGGGGTGAATCATTTTATGTTGATCTTTTACGTAGTACTGAAGTTGCACTTTGCATTGCACAGTAAATGCGCTTTTAGCCTTCTTTTCTTCCTCTTTGTTAAACTAAAGTTTATGTTTGTGGTTAACCTCTTGTTTTCGCAGTTGTATTTCACAAGAAAAAAAATGCACTCAAAGCCAATTTATTTGCAATTATCTTGTTCACACGGTTAATTCAGGGGGAATGCATTCACCCTCTTGCTCTGAGTTGGGTAATGAGCTCTATTGTTCTTGCTGCATTCCCTCAAAATGAACCAAAGTGTGCCAAAACACAAGATGTGTTTGGAACACGCTCAACACGATTGCACGTGGCTGGTGTGCACACTATTGTTCTTCACATGTGTAACAATAGTACTGGACTGTGTACACATCTCGCTATTAAATGTTGTCATTGACCTTCGTTCCTCTGTGCAGATGTGAGAAAGTTCATGCTTGGCCCCGTGTCTGAATCCACTTCTGTAACAAGCCATGTTGAATATGTCTATAGTATGATGTTTATTACTAAAATCCAGTCGTTTATAGGGAATGCCACGTGTGTTTCGACAGCTTTCGGGATGTTTTTTGAGTACCTCTACTAACCCAAACTGCATGTGTACTGTTACACACACCTGCATGGCACCTTAACAGCATGACCGGATGTCTGCCCCCAGTATTACATTGCTCTGCTTTGCCACCATAGGTCCTAGCACTACATGCCAAGAAGACTCCTGTGCCAACATGGGGATCTGCATCCAGCAATGGGAGAACTACACCTGCGACTGTTCAATGACCTCCTACACCGGGACGCAGTGTAACGACCGTAAGTCACCCTCCGTCCCGTGCAGTTACCACATCCTCTCTTTCTTTTGTTCCGTTCACCCTTTGGTTCGCTGGTTTAGACAGTTTAAATGATCGCATGGACTCGCTCTATGAAAGATTAATTGAGCACGCTGTAATCTAAATAAGCAAATGTTACACAAACACCAACAGTATTTGGTTGTACAAAAGCTCATACGTAAGTACACACACACACACACACACACACACACACTTTCATGTTCTGAAGACCTGTTTGAAGACGACAAAGGTACGTGCTGTTCTCTACATTTGAATGCTGGTAAAATATGATGTATTTTACTAGATATTTATTTGTGCCAAAATCAGACTTTTCCGTTTATATATTTATTATAAACATTTGATGTCATTATTTTTGGTCATTTATTTATCAAATGTAATCAATACTAGATAATGGCTACCTAAACCAACAGTGGCTCCAAATAGGTTTTGAACACTTAAACCACATATTATCAAGTAACAATAAAAGCCTTATAATAAACGTCAACTAAAATTATTTCTGTTTCTTTACTTATGCTTTTGGTGTAATACCTTCTGCAAAGACGTTTGTCCATCTTCTAAGCGTGTTTTAAGTTTCCAAACCATTTATGGTGCCACTATATTGTGTTGCATTAATAACTGTTAAGTGTGACATTTAGGTGTTGTTTTCACAGAGGTCACATTAGTAAAGATCTGATTGAAGGTGCCACGAAACTCATAACTACAAGAGAAACACAATATAACAGTCTGCTCATAACAGTCCTCTAAAGTTCAAGTCTGCAATCACTTCACTGAACTCATGGTATTAATCAGATCTCATTATGTAAAACGTGGGAGTAAAAATATGATAACAATGCATGGGTACATCACAAATTGCTTGATCTCTTCGGACGACCCTTTTCATTACAGGTCATCATGAATCAAATCTGTCTTAAAAGCCCCTGAGAACCAGAATCAATCAACAACATTGCACTTCTACCACGAGCAGTCCGTCTTTATTCTATAGTCATAATGATGCCATTCTTTTGACATCACTGCCACAATAAAAGGTGTTATCTTGAGCCGGTGGAGATAAACACCATCCCTATAGACACAGAAAGCGCCTCGGTGAGAATGTGATATGACTGTGATTGCCTTCCTCCCCTCTGCCGCAAGAACAACACAGTTGACCTTCCAGAGATTGAAGACTGACATGCATAATAGTACGCTAGCCTGCTGCTTTGACAACTCGTATTTTTGTGAGAGGCAGCAGTGAATCAAAAGCATGTTAGAGAAGATAGGGATGGACTTAATTGAATAATGCAGAGAGAGTGATGTGTGCGTGTCAGTCTGGAAGAATATCTGCCGTGGAGGAAGGAACTCGGAGGAAGGGCTTTCTTTTTTTTTTTGTAACAGGCGCGCGCCAATTCTTGTTGCTATTCTTAGGCATAACGAACGCTCATTCAGGGCTATAATCAGAAATGTCTCATTTGAAAGAGTCGTAGCGACATGTGACAGGCCATTTTGCTACACACACGGAATACAAAGCCTTAATAATGAATTTAATGTCTATTTTAGTACGAAAAAACCCTGAACAGAACGTGACTGAACGTGTCACTGTTCAACGCTAGGTGGCAGTAATGCGTTAGTTAGAAACGAACGCCGCCGCAAGTCGGTTGTGTTCCAGAACGTCTCATAAAATTTGAATATTTGAATTATGCATTGTTATATAGCACCCTCGGTTCTGAGTAAATATTTTAGGAAAATGTATTCTCACATGTTCCATATTCGTAATTTTGCCGAGATTTCTTTCTCTCTTTTTTTGCGTTTGGAGAATGCAAGACAATTCAAATAAGAAATCGTTTTTATTTTAACAAAAGACATGTTCAGTTTAAAGACAGGCGGTTAATATTGAAACTTGAAGTGTGATGTTGACTTTATATTTTAATCATAAAGCTGTGAAGTATTCAGTGTTCAAGTATGTAATATAGGCTATTTAAAAAAAGAAATAAGTGAAAACTAGAGCTAGTAAAGTCCTTGAAGCAAGATTTGTGTTGTGGAGTTTTTTTTATTATTATTATTGGTTTGTATTTTCATACTGCATAAATGAGCTGATATTTGAAACCGCTAACATTTAATGACACATTTGTTCTTTAATTATTCCATTGCA
Organism: Enteromius paludinosus; assembly: GCA_032361165.1. Taxonomy (NCBI): domain Eukaryota; kingdom Metazoa; phylum Chordata; class Actinopteri; order Cypriniformes; family Cyprinidae; genus Enteromius; species Enteromius paludinosus. The sequence continues at coordinate 5,444,748 of JAUMHQ010000078.1, read as the reverse complement.
ATCACTTGCCCTTTGAAAGGTCAAATCGTATTATTTATAAATACGCTTCCACTTAGCAAATTGTAATTATTTATTTATCAGTCATGCTTTTTGTTGCAACTGCTTCTGCAGCATTTTGCTTTGTAGGCTATAATAGATAACAATGAATTGGTTTCTAATGCATCTCTGGTCATGATTAGGATTTGCATTTGCAACAGCTGTTCTCATCTGGTTTTGCCTTGAGATTTTACATTTGGATATCACATGCTCTCTTAACAGTGCACCAAAAATAGTTTCTCACTCAAAAGTAATAAAATGTTCTTTTTCGAAAACCTTTTTCTCATCTGAATGCGAGGTTATCTGGTTAGGTGCATTTGAAGGATCTTCTTCAAAGCGTATGTGAGTTTCTTAAAAAGTACTGTATAAATAAAATATTTTATTCTGCATATTAAATTTATTTGAATATATGAATGCATCCGTTCCCAGAAAAGCCACTAGAAAATGATTCACCCGATCCAACTGAATCTTGCACTCAATTTGGTTGTTCCAATAAAGGAGGCCTGTGATCATCAAAATGCTTTTAGTCATACAGTAGTATGTTTAGTAATGGCAGACATGTTTGCCCTCTGCCTCTAAATTAAGATTAAAAGTGAGCGCAGTGTTATTGCATTAGACAAGAGCTTATGTATAAGTGAGATGCATTTGTTGCCTCTTTCGAGCTGCTGTACAGCTAAACAAACACCCAATTGCAAGTTGCCCCTCGCATTCCAAGTCTTTGCTTATTAATTTGGACACACTGTGCAATCACGTTGATTGAGCTGCGGTAATAAATGACTGGTTAGAAGCTCCATTGGCTGTTAAATGAGCTTGTGGCAAATGAATATTGCTTAAAGGAGTTTGCCAGTATCCGCTAGACGAGTGTGAGGTACTGTCTGAAAACGAAGCTGTTTATTCATAAGTTTAAACGGCCTCGTTTCATGCAGGATTCTTTTAGTTCCTTAAAGCCAAGCAGTCAGCGCTCAAATTCCACGAGACGTTCACAAATGGCTTTTGAAGGAACTGTGCTGTTCGCTTCCTAATGAATTCCCTCAGGATTTACTGAAGGTGCCTGTCATTTTACTTGGCTGAGGGCCTTGATGGCCAGCATGCTATGCCATCTCCATAAAGCTCCGTATCTCATGTGAAAGTGAAGATTCTTGATGGTGCTGTTTTATAAGCTAAAACTTCCAAAGGGCTTTTACAAATTGCCTAGTTGCACAACAAAGCGATTCTTTTCCTTTTCTGTTTTCCCACAACATTAATTACCAGGGTTAACATAAAATATTGCTTCGCACAATTTAAATGATACCCATCGGCATTCTTTCTTTTTTTCCCCTCCATGTCCAACATTTGTTTCATAAATATATAAATTAAACGACAGATACACAAATAACATGCTGGAGGGATGGATTTGTTTTCCCCCATGTGTGTCTGACATGAACAGAATCTCGGTAATTAAGGAGCATCTTTTTCTCTGTCTTTGCTGGAGAGGAAAGAGGAGGAGGACGCTTCACGCCCCTGCTAGCGAGACTTCATCAAAGCTGTGTTCTCCTCACTCCATTAGAAACAGGAGAACCCGTCTGAGCCACACCATCAATTAAGATGGCAACAAAAGCAAAGGCGCACCTTCAGCTATCTCGTGTCCAATGTAGTGTTACTTAGACAATACATCTCGGCGGAGAGAGAGAATGCATTAGAGATGGATAGGAGGCCAAGTGTGGGCTTAAGTAACAGGAAATGTGCTGTGATTTAATTAAGCGAGGTGTTGCTTTGACTAGAATTATGAAATGACTTCCTGGATGGAAAATGACTTCTTTCTTTTTTTAATTAGTGGCGCTATCCTTGGGTTAGAGGTTTAAACAAGCTTTTAAGGTTTAAGGGCTTGTTCACACCAAGAACGATCACTGTAAATCTTAGTCAGTGTAGTGTTTTGACAGGTTTTTAAAGCGAGGCTGTGAGGGAGAGAAGTACGCTGAGTTCATTGGATTATACTTGACAACACACCAATTGTTGAGTTGACGAAACGTCTTTCTGAATCAACTTTCAGAGGGGAAAAAAAAGTTATTTGTAAAAATGACTTGATGTCTTTACACAGCTTTGCTTTTACCTGATGAAGGTCAGTAATGACGACCATAGTAGTCAACATTTAAAGCGGATCAAAAAATTGGTCCTAGGACCAGAATTAATGTGTGTAATAAAGCCTATATGTTTTTGTAGTACCAAATTTATGAGTAAAACATGAAATGTTAACAAAATGCATGTTTGTAATAAGCAACCCCATACCAATGTTGTGTTTACCACAAATATATTTTTCTCATGAATTGAAAACCCCCAATATAAAAACCCTCAATATTTTAAGGGGAGGTTGGCTAATTAGTCTACTATGTTTCGAGGTCACAAATGCAGCTCTGTATTGACTAATGCGTATCAAGTGTACCAAAGAGGCTTTTAATGACACAATTAAAGATTATATCTGCAGCCTTCATGGTAATATTGCGTGTGGTTTTGGGTTGTTCGCATCATGGCGTAAATATCATGTTTACGAGTCAATCTTTTTTGCTTTTCCGAATTGAGTAACGGTAACAGTCAGTTCCTGTTGAAATGAATGCAATTTCTATATATATGTTGGCAACACTTTATTTTAAGGTGTCTTAATACAACGTAATATCCTAATGAAGTACTTAGTAGTATAGCTGTTGTACTTACAGTACATGTACAGTAACAGCAACATGTTATGGAACAGACTGTAATTACAGTTTGTAATTATGTATGTGATAGGCAGCTACTGTTAGAGTCTGTAACACAGCTACTAAAGCCGAATCTTGATACACTTTATTTTACAGTAAGTAGCTTATGTCTGTGTACGCGCATTTATAATTATGTCATATAAAGACTGCAACGGATGTGTAACAATCTTTGGATTACATTAGTAGCTGTATTACAGACTCGGTTTGGTAAATATGTGCTACAGTATGTTTATATAATTACATGATTCATAACTTAAGGTAACTCTTTATTTTTATGGTAACACCTGTTGCTTATTAGCATGCATATTACTAGAATATTAGTCATTTGTTTGTGCTAATTAAGCATATTCTAATTCCCCCTATTGCCTAATCCTACTCAATACCTACATTTAAAAACTAGCTATTGATAAGCAGCAAATTAAGAATTTATTAAAGGAAAAGTCCTTAAGTAGTTAAGAAGTGGTACCTATTCTAAAGGGTATCCATAACATATGTAAGTACAGTACAACGGCTACTACGACACTAGGTGATTACTCTGTATTATAGACAATTAAAAATTAAGTGTTACCATATTTTTTCATTTTAAGACTAAAAAGTAAAGTAGCTTAAAATAATAGAATTATAGCCATAAATACATAATCAAATTTACAGTCCCTTCATAAATTGAAAACAAGCCAAAAACACACCAGATGCAAATTTGTTATTCATCATCTTGTAGAAGTAGAATAAAATATATTTGCTCCAACCAAAGTGATTTGAACACACAATTTCTTAGAGCTGGTCCTTCTTACCTAGCAGAGAAGTCAGTTGGCCTTATTTTGCAAGAATATTGCAGAATATATTGCTGGGATACACAAATCAATATGCATTACAGAATATATAATGTGTTACACTAAACTAAAAAAGAGAGACAGAAATTTTATAAATATTGTAATATTATGTGTGAATACTTATTTGAACTTCAGAAGAAATCAGCATACTATAATAAAAGCATACAGAAGATATAAGCAGTATATGTTTGTTTTCTCTCTCTCTCTCTCTCTTTGAGGTTCTGACATTGATTTGTAATCGACTTTAGAAATGAACTTTTAGACTGTGGAATTCTTGGTGTTTGTTTTGTGCAAGAATCGGTCATCATATTTCTGGGACGGTTTGTGGAAGCCATAGCTCACGCTGTGCTATCTGGGTGGGGCTGTTTCTGTGACTTCGAGTTAAAAATGCTGTCGTTGATGAAAAACCTGAGATGGCGGGAAGATGAATCGTTCATGTGAGTCCATATTCATCACCCAGGTGTCCCGCACTTCCGATGGCCCCTGACACAAGATAAAGAGCTGTGAGACAGGGGAAATGACCTCATCTGACAGCCTCAAAGAGAACCAACGGCACAATGGAAATGGATTGGCGCGTTCACAGGAAATATTACCTGCATGCTATATTCATGATGAGTGGTGCGATACGCTCTGCCCTCTTCAGCCCAGCGATTGAATTGGCAGCGGTTTATTATTTTATTTTAGTTTATGGTGAAGCACGAAACGATGCAGCGTTGAAGGAGCTGTCTAAAAAATACAGCCGGATCGATCGGCAAAGGTTTAATATCCTTCATTTCTTTCAATCGACCTGGTGGCCCTTTATCTGTCAACAGAATTATATATTGGACGAGTTAGTGCAGTGCACGCTTTGTTTGTTGGCTTTACATTCTTTTTAATTGCTTTTGTTTATAATAACTTTCCATTAGTCTGTGTTCACTAGAGCACACTTTGTTCCAAACTGTAGTGAGCTGCTTCTTGCCATTGATTTCAGTGGAGTATGTTAGCATTTTGCTTTGATAACAGAGCAATACACTGGGAAAGAAAAGTGTAGGGTTCAGAAATTGCTAGTAAATTTCAGGTTAAAAATGTAATTAAGCATTCCAAAATATGAGTAATAAAATTAAATGGTAGCCTAAAATTTCTATTATTTATGATTTTATTTTTTCCATTTTTATAGTTTTGAATTAAATTCAAGTTTTATTTATTATATGTGTTTTGTTTACAATTTTGTTTGGTAGGCCCGTTTCAGATTTATTGAATTGAAAATTTTGTGTAAATTATTTACAAATCAGTGCTGGGCAACAATTAATCGCTACTAATCACATCAAAAATAAATGCTTTTGTGTACATAATACATGTATGTTTGCTGTGTAAATGAATTATGTATGCATAAATACACATACATTCATGTATATATTTAGGAAAAATATGTTTATTTGTCAAATATATATGTATACATACTCTATAAATTATATAAATATTTATATGCAAATATTTTCTAAATATATACTGTTTGTGTGTGTCTTTATATATACACAAAATACACACACATATATTATGTTGGTTGCAATTAATCACAATTAATCATTAGTATATGTGCACTAGTGTAAATAAACATTAACTACCTTTTGGAAACAGTCCTTTGATGCCTTAAAATGCTTCCTATGTAGGCGTCTCACTATGTTTTGGAACAGTAGAAAAATATCTGAGCTCTCTCCTTAATCCTCTGGCCCTTCAGTGCTCAAACCTTGCCGATAACATTGAAAAATATCGTTGGTATTACTGTAATGATTGAGGCTTTATGTGTTTAGCACTAGACACCTTCAAGGCCACCATAAGCTTTAAAACCGGGATGACGTACGGTCGTATTTAGAGGAACGGACAGGAACCGCTTCAGTTGAAGCAAGTTTATTTGATCTCTCACACTTCCGCTGAGAAAACCATGAAACACAATAAAGCATCTCAGCATAATCTATTTATTTATCTTTCCTTTTTTTTTAGTATATTCTTTGAACTCCTCTGCGTCTCGGCTAGAGCGTGCGAAATCCATCCCGAATCAATACTGTCGTCTGATACCTTTATTTGACGATCTCTGTGCGGGCTACTTGAGATTGCGTGCAACCAACAGACGCGCCTGACACGACCATCAAACATGATTTCCAGCGAGTGACTTCATTCAATATGGCTCATAAAGAAATAGTAGTGTGCAAAAATCCATTTTTGGTCAGGCAAGGTGACCTTGTGGGAGGGGAAGTGGTCTTTGCTTTAAGGCTTAGTCACTCAAGTGGAGCCATCCATCACTGCGTATTTCCAGGAAAAACAAATTATGCCCTGTACCAGCATATAAACGTGGCCAATCAATATCTCTGCCCTGCCTCAAATGCCACACATTTTACACCATTTCTAATCATCTTGTTGTCTTGCCACCTCTGCCAGTTCAATGGAGTGTATCATAGCCATTTTTTCCCCCCTTTTTATTATTGTTATTTTGTATGTACAGTGGTTAAAATGTGTGACATCACTTTTCATCTTCTGAACTAATCGGTTTTGTAGCTTGAATCAATTGTATGCTCATAATAAAACACCTTTTTTAAGGTTCATTATTATTGTTTATTATACTTTTTTGTATTAATATACAGTATTCTATCTTTTTATACCTAATAGCGTACCACCCCTCTGCTGTCTGCTTTTTTGACAAGATAGATATTCAGTGTTTGTGTGTGTGTGTTTTAACTGAAATATGGCTGTTATTTTATTTTTTCATTTAGACCTACTATACATTTTTGCTCTGGTTAATTAATTAATCATTTTTTTTGGGTCACATTTTAACAGAGCAGCAGAGAATTTAACTGTGCATATTTCTTTCAATTTTAAATAACTGTTTTACAATAAAAACATTCTTTTATTTACATTTTTTTTTCCCATAGTGGAGATGTGGTGGTAAGATTAAATCATTTTTAAATAATTAATCATTTTGATATTCAATTGCATATCTTTATTTTTTTTCCACCACCTCTCCATTGTGGGCTCAGAGGAATTTTTGACAATATAGATATATAATATTTTAAACATATCAGCAGTGCAGAAATTAATTATGCTGTTTTTATGTTTCTTAACTTGTTTCTAACTCCTTGTTCACTCAAGGAATTTCTTGTCAAGATCTAAAATGGTATATCATAAGTGAGCATCCTTGGTCCACAGCATTTCAATGAAATTTTCAATACCACATAAAAAATAAATGCACCGATAGCGATGAAGGATTTCACAAGAGAAAAACGTATGGTTAGTGAAAAAAAGCAGTGCTTTTTCTCCAGGATTTAAAAAAATCAACTCAGATTGGGTTTTTCTAGAAGTCATCTGTTTCATGTTGCCGGAGAATCGTTATGGGGGACGTGGTCAAAGCTCTCCTCTCCTCCTCTCTTATCTGCACAATCCTGCTCTGATTGAAGCGGTAACTCTCAACTGCCTTTGATCAGGTCGTGTGTCACTTAAGACTGCTCTGAATGGAGTCTCATCTTCCTCATCCTGCAGAGTTCCAGATCGGCTTGGGCTCTCAATCAAAAACACAATTAGAACAGCATTAAAAAAAGACAGGCCTGCTCCATCTTATCCATACAATCAGCTGCCTTTACCTTCCTCCATTCATTCTTCTTTTTTTAATTTTCTCTTTTTTGTTTCTCAGAACGTCCGTTTTTTTGTGTGTGTGTGTGTGTGTGTGTGTGAAGAATTAACCATTGATCACCTCCTGCACTCGAACATGTAATAAATGAAAGCAGAAAAAGCAGATAGATGTGCTGCTACAGTCCAGCAATCAGCTTTATTTATTTTTTTGAGTTATGAAATGTATTTTTTTTTTGGGCTGCATATCTGCGTTCAACAAGATCGGAGATGAATTTGGTTGCTATGTGATGCAATTTCTTAAACTCGTCCCTTTGGCTGCTCATGCTGTCATGGCAATGTGGAAGATTGTTCCCGGGAAGACGGGCAGCACTTCTGGAAAGCATTAATTACCACAGAATGGGACCATTAATCAGAGCTGTCTACGCCAGACAGAGCAGAAGGCTGCAGAAAAGGGCTCCTCTCTGCTTCTGTGCTGAATGACTGGAGGTGTTTTTATGCATAGTACCCTACTGCACAGGAGGACTGCAACCAAACTAGGACATTGACATAATGAAGACAGATTTGCTTTGGGGACCTTACCATTTCATACATCTTAACAACAGGGGACAAGGAGGACCTTATAGTGCTCTTGAAAATCTACTAAATGATCCCCTTTCCATAGCATATTCTTGAGTCAGATGGAAAAATTCTAAATGCATGAAAAACAATCAAGACACACGTCTCTATTTACAAAGCCTACATGGGGCATAACTATTTTGGTCCCCCTTTATACTAGGTGTTCCTAATACCTGTGTACGTACAAATTAACTAGATGTGTATCTAGTATGTAACCACAGTGTAAGTACACACATAGTATCTACTGCTATAATTTTTCTGTAAATACACACATGTAACCACCCTCAGAATGGTGTGTGTAAGTACAAATGTGTAACAGGACATTTTGTGACAGCAGTATGTATAAGAGTAACTGGAACAGGGGGTGATCAGGGGGTATAGTTGGGTAGGTTTAGGGGTATGTAAAGTGGGTGGTGTTGGTGCACCTCTGTAATACCAGTGTATTTACATGCTAGCTCCTCAGGAACTGCCCACTTAATATAAAGTGTAACATTCTGGACACCAACCACAATTTGTATGTAAAGCCTAGTTTACTGCCCGCTGCTGTGTGACAGAGTAATTGCATGCTTAATCCATAGCAATTGTCTATTTAATATAATTGCTTTATTTAAATATAATAGTGTACAAGACATACTATTAAGTTTCTTATGAGTGTATCTACACTAGCAGTAGAATTAACTACTATGCAACGGGGCATCACCCGAAATCTTGCCTAGGGCGCCAAATTGGTTAGAGCCGTCCCTGCATACTATATACACATCTACTTACTATGGAAGTACACAAATAGGGACACTTAATATAAAGTGGGACCACTATTTTAAAATGAAAAGGAGGTTGCGAATGTACAGCATCACTCCAGGCAGGGTTTTCTCTTAAATGCCACTTGCTTAAGTGCTGTGAATGTTTCATTAATTTGACTAAACAGAAGTAAGTGTATGTTAATTTTGTCAATATTGTGCGAATGGGAACTGACTCGTAATGAACTTAATGCATTTGATCCAGTGGAGTTAATTTAATCCACACTACCTTAAGCACCCCGATGGAATCGTTTGATGAATGTAGTTTTCTTTGTGTTCCTGATCTGTTCAGATGGGCGGAAGGTTTTTTTTTTTTTGTGTGTGTGTATTATTATTATTTGTTTTTGCATGCATGTATGCAGTGTCTTCATATAAAATGCATTATCATATGGACAGTCATCAAGTAATTACATTTTAAGTATATAAAGTGCATCTTATGCCAGTAAAGGAATCTTCAGACTTATTGTCTGCTGACTTATCTTCAGCTCATTTTGAAAAAAAAAAAAAATAGCTGTTTCATCAGGTGCACGCGCCTGGACCTAAGTTAATTTCTGGTATGGGTTTGTTTAGCGGTCTGGTTAGTGTCGCCAGCTACATACACATGTAAGGATGAGTAATGAAGTTGGTCTCAGGTTCTTGTGCTGTGGGATGTGTTTCGCGTACATTTAATTATTTATTTATTTGTGGCGAGCTTCCAGAGTATCAAAACTGACTGATTTTCCCAAAGGCTTCGTTGAATAAACATGAGCACGTAAAGCACGTTTAAAAATCAAACCGAGGCGTGGGTGTTTTTACATCACTGTATTTCTGAAGGCAGATGTCTTTAGAAAATGTCATTTTCATTTCATCCTGCGTTTAAGGCAGTGTTTGTAAGCTCAGAGCTGCTTTGTCTACAGCGGTTACTGGGGAAACCTCTCGTTTCTCGTACTTAAATCACCTCCTGCTTGTAGTGAATGAGTCTGCATTTTTTATAAATTCGTCTGATTTACACAGCGAACATTTAGCTTTGTATCAAAAAAAAAAAAAAAAAAACTACTCTAGAAGAACAGTAGCTGTTGTTATTGATTATATGTGGATGTTCAGTTAGGGCCACAAATCCGTCTACTTTGGCCAGTTAGAATGGATTTGAACTAATTCTCAAATTCGCTTTAGACATTTAGCCTTTTGCAGTTATCCTCATGAATATGATCTTTCTCAACTACCTTCTGCCAATTATGGCAGAGAACAGACAGGTATCTGCATTAAAGACTGTTTTTATAGTGACGCAGGTCCTTCTGGCTAAAGTTCATCTTCATAAACCATCAATGTGCTAACCTTAAGCCAATCCACTGGCCATTTTAAGAGCTTTTTAAGCTGTCTTATTACTCTCAATGAATTCTTTCAGCTCGAGATCGCCTGTTCTTATAAATTAGTCTATAACTGGCATCAGAGTGCCTTGTTCTTTTCCCATTGTTGCAATAAGCTGAATAAACCTTCCCCCATGCCAGAATGTATTTTTTTGCTTAGCCTAATGTTTTCAGAGAGAATAAAGCAGATGCTTTGTTGTTTTTTTAGCATTACTGCGGTGCACATTCAAAAGGAATTTGGCAAATCGCATCGATCTCTCGCATCAGCCGCTTTAAATACTCTGTTTAATGTTGCATCACATCTCTGCCTCTAATTATCGGAAACCTCTCGGCTAGGATAAAATGGATAATGCTTATTTGAACTTCTTCAAGGCCTTTTCTCAATCAGTTTAGGCTTGGCTGTGTAAGTAAGCGCTAGCTGGGTGGAATTTATGAGTGGTTTCACAATCTCACCAGATCCTGTTATCATTTATTTATTTTTTTTCAGTTTTACTGTTCCATCAAAGCTCTCATAAACGCCATTATGATGTCATTCTAGTTTTTTGTTCTCCCCTAGATAGACTGTTGCAGATTCAGTTCGTCTTTAAAGTAGCCGTGCAAGTGTATATCCGCCAGTCTGAATTCTTGTCTCCATCCCACAGATATTCTCCTGCAGAGAACTGATTTACCAGCAGCATTTTAATGGCCGTTCACTTTGCAGCCAACACCGGCTAATGAGTCCACAATAATTAGTTGAGGTACGTTGAGCACCGCCAGTAAAAGTCCAGGTGGTGTGACTAATTACAAAGGTGTTCAAGGCCTGCCTTACACCAGAACAAGAGAGGGGAGACCCTCTGCCCATGCTTAGCTCTCAGTCAGAGGCACAGCGACATTTGCGAGAGCCCAAGCAATCATTCCCACTTTAATGTTTCTGCTAAAGTGTTCTTTTTTTTAACAAGATGATTGAATATTTGTTTCCTGTCAGTGATCATCGTTGGCGAAGTCAGTCTGTCACTTTTCTGAAGGCATAGCAAGCGTCATGCATCATGGAACATCTTTATGAACAATCAAAAACAGTAAGTTGACAGTGCAGCGTTTACAGCATTAACATTTTCACGTCTCAAGCAAAAATGCACTAAATATAAAACTGCATAAGGTCTCACATCCTAGCTGTCAACTTGGCTTTGGTTACCTCTAAGATCCCTTTGCGCAGGTATTTTATTTATTTATTTATTTATTTTGAAGTCTCTTATGCAATTTTTTTTAGAGGGAGGAACAGCTTAAGATGAAAGAGGTAGTTCCCCTACAGGATTATGTACAATGAATAATTTAAAGTGGAAAAAGAAAGCTCAATTCCGTTAACCTTGTAAGTTATTTATTGTTTTTAGATGGCTGTCATGTTTGCTAATATCCTCCCCAGTCAGCCACAACTGAAAATGGAAATTCGGTAGAGTCATTTTAGGGACGTCATCTCCAGAATGCATGCAGACTCTGACGGATGACTCGTACAAGGCCAGAGTTTTTCTGCTTGGGCGGAGGTACAGAACACCAGAGAAGCCTTGAATATTTATGCTTTATTCTTGACCTGGACAAGTTAAAATGACCATTGAGGATTCCTTGTGACCTGAAAAACAATAGGAACACGCATTCACTACATTTGCTTTGGTACAAAAAAGGGGATGGTTCATTCAGAGAGAAATTTCAAGCATTAAGCGATTTATTCACTCTTATGTTGTTCCAAACACAGAAGAACATATTTTAAATGATGTTTAAACTGTTCTTTTCCATACAGGACGTCTGTCTGCCATCAAAAATGAAACAAAAGCACCTTACAAGAACATTATATTCATTAATAACATTGTTTTCTGAAGTTATCGTCTGCTTCTGAAGACTTGCTTTTCTGGTGCTTTTTTTCTTGTCCTTGTTCCCTTGCATTGATATTTTTTTGTGTTTCACAGATGAAAGAATGTCTCGCAAATTTGGAATGCTTTGACGATGAGTAAATAATTGCAGCATTTTTATTTATCTGTCAATTAAGTACAGTTTATACACATACTTCAGCATATTGAGCCCACATGGATAAAAACAGAAAGTATGGTTCGCATTTTCAGTTTTGGTTACAGAAGATTTGCAAAACATAATCCATAGTGTGGATAACTTTAAGTAGTCCCGCCCTTTCTTCATTGTCATTGTTGAAGGTGACCACTTTGATGCCCAAGAACCTTTTTTTTTTACTCCTCCCAGGATAAATAAAGTTCCTTCTCAGTCGTTTAGATGAATTTCCAAAGCTCTTCGCTGACAGATGGCTTCTTTTAGAGAGTGCTGTGATAAATAGATTGTGATATAAAAGGTGAGACACAGGCCAGCATTTTTATGGTTTGAAGGCGCAAGCTGCTGCAGGTGCAGATGTGCGGAAAAGAAGGTGTCTGGGTACTAAAACACTGTTTCTAGGCCAGGGGGAACATTTGCCAAAGACTGGTTGATAAGGAGGAAAAGATAATACTGATGAAAGCGAGTGTGAGGGAGAGTGGGGAAAAAAAAGATTGAGAAAATGGAGGGTGATTTGTACGGACATCAAAGGTCAACCGGGACCAATTTTCATGCCTTGGCTTTCCTCCCAGGAAAAGACGAGGTTTGGCAGACTTGTTCTGCTTTATTTTATTTTATTTTTTTCAATTTTCTTATGCATTCACTCAAGGTCAACTATAGAGCTTGGGTGGACTCATATGTCAACATCACAACCGCAGTGCTGTTTGTTTCCAAATAACTTTGGGAAAGTCACCGCAGGTGAACGACGCCGCTTGAATTTGTACACGTTTATGTTTTTCAAATTCATGACTTCATTTAGAGATCTTTGGACTCAAAATGTCAGAGTGGCAGATGTTCCGTTGTTTACACATAGTCTAGTTCTTCAGAAGTCCCTAGTTTCCACATGTTCTTTTTGTGTCCTCTCCCATGTTCATTTGATAAATCACAGTGCCTTTGGTTTACGCGGCGAGCCGGAGCCTTTGAAGCCTTTGGAGCTTATTTTGGCATGGCATCACCAGGGTTCTGAAGGACTGGAGGTAAATTGCGCAGCCCCTCATTGTTTCTGGTGTTTTCGTTCCTCACAGAAAATGGCTTGTCGTGTAACTCCCAGAGAGAGTTTGCCTAGATGGCGCTTGGCCTCTTTCTCAAAACCCCGCCTGGCTGCCTGATGTGACGGTTCCTCCCGGGGAGTTGTGCCCTGGCTAAAGCTGGGTGTCTCTTCACCTGTGTTGCATTTCTACCTTCGCTCATGAATAATTCATGCCGTAGCTGTGTTTAGTCTGAGGCGGTGGGTCTGTTTCTCCTGCAGGTGTAATGAGAGGCAGAAGCGGTGGGCTTTGAAAAGGATTCTATATGGATGCAGGCCAAAGCTTTACCCTTTCCATGGGTTCAATGTGACCGTAGAGAGAGCCAGGCTAAATTTACCTCTAATGTCTCTCTGAGATCACCTCCAACCCGCTCTGTTTGGTAATAAGACCTGTTTACCTCCATAGCTCAGAGAATCAGCCCTGGCATACGCCGCCGCCATTTTCCCTTCCCCTCTTAAGAGGCTTTGCAGTGTGTTTTTTTGCTGGTGAACTCCAGACCTTGTCTTCCTGAAACACATTAGTTATCATGTGGAGTGTAATCTGAGTACATGTGATGTTCTTTCCCCCCTAGTGTAATGTGTTTATAGAATATGGCATCCTTGTCAGATCAATAAAACCAACACGGACTGGCTCGGGGAGGACAAGCCTAGAAAGCAAACAAAAAGGGCCGCCGTATTATCGTTTCTCATCCTCGTATCGTTAGAACTCCTGCTGAATGTGTGAGACTCAATGTGACATGTTGTCCGTGGCACATTTATGTAACTGACAAGTTCATCCGTGCTGTCATCTCAATTGTTCAAGCATTGCATTTTAGACAGGCCGTCTTTTGGAGGACGAGACTGTGACAGTATGGTATGCGGCATTCATTAATGATGAGCTGATTTGAGATGAGCTTGGTGGAGGTTTTGCTCCTTCAGGTTCCCAAAACATCTTCAGGAATAAGTTGAGCAGGAGAGACGAAGGACTGCAGGCAGGAAGCGATGGTGCGTTTCTGTTCCTGTGCATACCCGTGCAACATCATTACTGGGAGGGGCGGAAACATCCCCTTAGAGTTGCATGGGTACACCAATGTGCATTCATGAGACATGTTAATAATTTGTGGCAATTACTGCATTTTGGAGCAGACAGGGAACGTGGGAGGCTATGAGGGAAGGTCAGTCAGCATGACCTGAATCGCAGTTTTCTCTGCTCTTTGTCATTTTCTCCAACAAAACGTTCTCGACCCTTTATTATTTCTCACTGCTTTCATCTCTTCTGCTGAAAAGTGCTTGTGAGGGGTGATTTTGTTTGAGGTTGGCAACTGGATCTTGTTGCACAGATTCTGTTGTGGCTTCTTTTCATGACAGTTTCCCACTGACAAATGTATTCTGTCCCTTTTAATGTCTCTGAAGAAAGTTGTTCCAGTGCAATGACAATTTTCTTTCTGTTCTGTTTCTCTTTTCTTTTCTTTTTTTTGCTCTTTATTGCCCTGTCATGAGGACATGAGTTTTGAAAATCTTGGCAGTTGGGTGTCAACATCCCGTGCAGTGTTTTTGAAGCTGCATTTAAACCATTTGTTTATTCCTTGATACATTTTATACTTTTATTCCTCAAAGTCATTTTCAATTTGGATTGAATTTGAATTTATGTAGCCAAAAGAAGAAAAATAAAAAAGAACATTTCATTTTAGGAATTTGATTCTATCTGTAGTTTTTATTTTCAATGAATAGAATTAACTGATAAACATAAACCACCACATTGTTTAAACTAAGATGCATCCAATTGAAATGCATTAGTTTAAAAAACGTGCTAGACTTATATAACGAAATAAACGTGTCCCTGCCACGAATAAATAGATTAAATTAAATTACGTGACTAAATCATGAACTGCTGTATTTACAATCATTCTTTTTCATTCATTCAATTATAAAAATGTATAATTAACAACTACAGTTGATAAATGTTTTATTTGACCAAAGAAAATTAATTTGAATGATTCTCTCGCTCTCGTTTCTATATATATTTTTTATCTTATACATTTAATTTAAAATCAGTCTGTCTGTAAAGCAAATTAAACTTCAAAGTATGGTGCATTTAAAAAATTTATGGAACATGAGTTCGAATTACATGCATTCGATATTAATTACTGAATGACATTCAGTTTTGCTCTGAAAATTTTCATTGCAACAAAAAGGAAATATCTAATAAAATTCCAACCTTAATCCACAAGTCTATAAATATACAAAATAACATACTATATTTAATATAACACATGCACCACAAACCTTGTAGTGCATTGTTTCTTATACATGTCAAGTCTGTTCTCTTCATGAATGCATTTGGAAATGTGTTGACCTCAGCATCTGTGCTTGGGAAGCACTGTGAGCCGTATTCGAAAAGCTTACAGAGGAATTCGTTCATTGATTGTCAGCAAAACATGGCAGTGAGACGTGCACATTCTTTAAACCCCGTTTCTCAATATTTCATCAAGTCGACATTAACCCCTCGCATGATTCAGCCAGTTTTCATTGTCACATGGTTATTGCTTCGTCGCTTTGCTGTCTCACTCAGCCGCATTGCCCCATTAAGAACGCTCATTGTCATTGTCGTATTTCACACCTATCCCGGCTATGCAGGTATAACCAATGGAAAACAATTACCTCCGGCATTCAATAATGACCCCGTAGTTAAGAATTGACCTTGCGTGTGATTTGTCTGCACCATAAACAGGGGGGCGTCTGAGCGGTCATCAGATTTTGATTATCTTAATCTCTCCGAGGGGCTTTATGGCCATGCCGTCGATGAGCAGGATTCAGCAGTTTTCTACAGAAGGTTAAAGACGCACGTTTTTTCCACCCCTGCTGTTCTATTACACAAGCAGCTGTGCCATTTTCACTTGCCTAAAAACCCATAAAATTTTATTCCAGCTTTTCTCAAGGTGTCATGATCTTCAGGTTTGCAGGTGTGATTCCATGATGGATGTGTTCCTGAGCTGAGCTTTTTTTTTATGTCCCCGATGAGCATTTTCACATCTCTATGTGAAACACCTGAAGAGTTGCAAACATTAAGTGATTGCGTTGGATTTATACGTGAACAAACCCTGACTGTAGGTCACGTTTGAAGTATTGATGACATATTTGAATTGACAAATGGACTTGCATTAAGAGATCTACTGTATGCATTTTAATGCAGTACTCAAAGTGTAGTTTTACATTAAAACGCATGGAGCCTTTAATACAAGTTCATATGCTATATAAAATGTGTGCCTCTTTAGGGAGATGGTTTGAGCTTTGCTTGAGATTCCACTCTTACGTTCCCATCTGTGCGTCTGCAAATTAAGACAATTAGTCATCAAACTGCTTGAAAGCGCTCATGCACATATTACTGTAAATGTTGCAGAGCATCTGATGCTGTCAGTAGTCCCTGCTTTTTACTGTTCTTTATAATGCAGATGCGAAATAAGCAAACATATGCTCTGCTATAAGAGTCAACATTAGATTAACCATCAGTTTTATTGCGATAACAGCCGTCTCCAGCACTGAGACACCCAAGCTGCTGAATGACAATGACTTGTTCTTATTTAGAAGCAAGGACTCGTATATTCCTTAGTTTTATTGACTTAATAATGACAGCGGCATCAGATATCAACCTCTGACCTGCAGGAACTAGAAGGCGAGTTCGGTTACTCATGCTCGGTAAGGCAGGGAACCGTATGCCGCCCTCTGGTCGCTGAGGCTGACGTGCATTTGTTAAGTCTGCAAGTTCCCTCGGCGGAACACATCAAAGGGAAGAGGCGTGGCTGACAGCTGGCCACAGGAACGGCTATCGGAGACTGTATCTGAAAGATAAATGCATGCATGCCGAGAGCTTCCTCTGGCCCCCTTCCTGTAGAGAGACCAGTGTAATTGAGAAAGATGGCTTCTGCCAGAGTGGGGACACAGAGTCCTCTACGTGCGTCTGTTCCTTTGGCGAAACAAGGTGAATCTTCTTCCAGAGCTTACAACATTGATGCACCGTTCCTGTAGACAAATGGTCCCATCTACAAGAGGTGTGACTGGTGTAAATTATGGGTTATTAATGTTCCTCATTGAATGTCTATTTATATCTTGGAAAAGATTGATGTTACTCTGAAAGAATGATTTCAGAGATTTATTTTTTTTCAACTCTGGGCACTTTGGACAACACTATTTATTTATAGTGGAGTATTGGCTTGTGTGTGTGTTTTCACATTGTAATATTTACAGTAATTTGTATACTAACAATGTCCAAAAGCATATATAGGATTTTTTTCCCCCTGAAATGTGACAAATGTTTCCATCAATGTGTTAAGAAGCCAAATGTAACAATTTATATATGCATATATGACCAAATCATTTTAAGTTTAATTTCATATAACTAGAATATGTCTAAATAATAGTATTTAATTGTAAATATTATCGTACCTTGGTTGAAAATGATTACCTTTTTTTGGTACAAAATCCTAAAGATGGAAAATGGATGGAATTAAAAAAAAAGGGGGGGGGGGGGGGTGTAGAATGGGGAGACCACAGCATTTACAGCAGCCTTTAAATAAGGATTAAATGAAAATCAGAGGAAATTAAAAAGTCCTGTAAGTTCATCAAGAGAGCTCTTTTATGCATTCCCAAAGGGGAGACCATATCAGCCAGAATTGGTCAGATTTATTTAATTTGATTTTGTTTTTCCAAAGTATTAAACATTTTGCAGTTGTATTATCCAGTACCTTTTGTTAATTAATTTATTACGCAAGATGTGTTGCTTGTGGTAGAAATGACACCTGTGGATTTTCATGTTTTGAGATTAGATTTTAAAAAAGTACTAAAAAAAAAAAAAAAAAAAAAGAGTATGGGTAGAAGTTTGCCAAGACAGTCTTAGGTGACCTTCACATAATGAATGCTGAATTTGAAAAAACGTGGAATAAAAATCAACCCCAGGAAATAAAAGTTTCCATAGTTGAAGTAACTCCCATCTATCCTTGAATCTCACTTAGGGTTTCCAAGAACCTTGTCTCGAGAAGAATGCTCACGTGTTTCTCGGTTGCCCTGCACACTCAGCAGATGTGTCAATGTTATCAGAAAAGGAGCAGCAGGAGCTCAAAGCGCCTCACCTTTCTCATGTGCTTCTCTCTCTCTCTCACACACATACTCATTCTCTAAGCCGACTGGAACGTCTCCTTGCCTCTTTTCTGCCTCGTCGTTTTAGCCTAATTGTGTCGATTCACAGGCAGAGCGAGCCGCATACATAATCAATTCCTATACTCAGTCTGAGGATCCCCGGCTTTCCGCACATCAAAGCCGCAGACCAAGCCAAGACCAGCTGGTTATTCGCGCCCAGCCGTCCCACACAATATCAGCAGGGGAGGACGGGCCGAGGACAAACGTTTGTCAGAAGATGCCGAGAATGTTTTCCTACTGTAAATATGTTCTCCTTCACACTGTTAAAGGTACTGGGCGTAATGTCTCCTCTGAGTGATGACTTTGGTATAAGCGACGGCATAAAAGAGATGCCCGACTTCATTTCACTTCAATTGCAGACGCTATTTTATGGCCTCCTACTGAATGTTTTCTCAGTTGGCCAAGTATCCAGAGAGCTATTCACATAAAAGACTTTAGTGATTCATTTTCAGAGTCCAGGGCGACGTAAAACGGAGCCAGTCCAGATGGTCCGTCGGCGAGGTGCGACGTCCTACTACATCCTATTAAAAAAAGCACATGTCCTCGTTGAACACGTTTCGATGTCCTCTGCCCTGTGGCCCCTGCGCAGAATTGCGCGCCAAACCGGCTTGATTTAAAGAGTCGGAGCTCGTTGTGCCGTAATTGGTTTCTTGTTCTCATTTTCTGGCGATCTTTCTTCATTGCTCTGTCTTCTTTTCTGTAAATGAAGGTTTCTTGTTGTGCGCTTTAGTGCTTATGTTGTTATGAGGACTTTTATTTTGATGGTGCAAGGGGAGAAGGAAGGAGTTGTAAAAAGGAGAAAAAGAGCTTGTCAGTATTCAATGGTTTTATTGCTATAAACATTTAGTTAAATGTTTTTACCGAAAACACCCACGGTACACAAGCAAAGCGTTACACTTACATCAGGCAACAGTGTTTCCGCGTCCTACAACGAGGAAACTTGTGCAAATTATTCCTCCTTAAGTCAGCTTGATGGTGTTAATTCTCTCACGGTCTGCTGGGAGAGCGCTCAGCCATAATATTTAGAAACAACACACTCATCATACGATGTATCGTTGCTCTAAGCTATTAAGACAGACAGCAAGTAATGCCTTGGAGAGCGGCTCTTCAGTATCTAGCACACTCAGTGGAAACTATAGATTACTATCACAGCACACACACACACACACACAGAGACGGTTCATTTTGATCGCTCCTTACATGGCATGAGATAATGAACTGTTGTCTGAGGGAGCAATTACATTTGTGTGCCCAACCAGGACAAACACAAATCTTTGACAAGAAATGATATTACAGTATCACTCCAAGAGCAAGCCGAGTGTGCACGTCACGCCTTTGTGCTGAAAACGGTTTGGCATCACACCCTCCATCGCATACTCACTTTCTTACAGTTGACTTGGCACGATGCAAACTTTTGGTCATGACTTGTGGGTAATGTAGAGCGCCGACTTGTCACGAGAGCTCTGAGCTTTTGGAGCTGGTGGAGACACATAAAAAAGATAAATGAGGAATAGTTCTCCCAAAAATAACATTTCTGTCATTATTTGCTTATATTTGTTGTTCAGAAGGCATATTTATTTTCATTTGCTTACAATTTTTTTGTAAGAATGTCTTTTTTCTGCTTGTACACTAGATAGGCCTACCAACTCCTATGCAGTTATACAATAGCTTTTTTAAGGAGCAGAGTAAAATTTTATTCAATATTTATTGATGAGTTGCAACTTGATCACTGCAACTTGATCACAGAGTCATTGAGTTTCATTTGAGAACTGAATTATCCTTTTTTTAAACAATCATTCAGATTTATTTGGTTTAGTAAACTGATTTATATATATATATATAAATGATGAAATGTAGTAACATTAGTTGTGATGCTTAACTGCAGGACAAGTAAAAGAAAATTATTGTTTCTGAAATCTTGCTTGATAAATGGCCCGACAAGAAGCTTATCTGCCTTGTCTCCCAATTCAGACTGCTTCTGTTTGAGTTTATTTAACAGATTGGAAACCTGATCACTCAAGATAGAGTTATTCATATTACATGTTAAGAATATGATCTCTCTGAGGTCATAATGATTGTTTTATTCGGTAAAGTATAGTTTCCATCTTGGACAAAATCTGTTATTCCTGAGTCTGAGCCTCAGACATCAAGCTATTGGACCGTCTGAAGCCTATAACACAGAAAACTGGAAACACTTCAGGAGATTTGAAGTCATTTTCAAATTGGTTGAATTCCACAGAATTTCCTGGAGACGTTCTGACCTTGAAACAAAGATGCTGTGACGACAAACCTCCTCATGTATGAAGAGAGCCGTCTTGTTCATAACTGTGACAATGAGTAGCCTATGGGAAGAATAACTTATGTTATTCGTTTAGGGGCAAATAAGGTCAAAATAAATGCATATTATAAGAAAATGAAAGTATTTTTGACCTCGCATGCATTTCAACCTATTGTTGGGGACTCCCAAAACCAAAATATTCACTTTCATAACCCATAATAGGGGAACTTTAAGTAATGTTAACAAATTAAACCTTGTTGCAAAGTTGTATCCTCAAATCAGACATGGTTAGTTCTCTAAAAACTACAAATGGAGACTTTTTCTATCCTAGTAATCTAGTTTCAAAAGAGAACTTAGATTTCAGGCATTGATTGTCAAGTCAAAAGCCAAAATCTGACATTTCAATGCACACTTAAATGCTTCTGATCAAAAATGACTTGTTGTTTTGCCTCTTACTTTTATTCCTCCTAGGAATTTTAAGAGAAACATCTGAGACAAAGTTGATATTTCATTAGCTAGTCTGCTGAAGTATGAAAGAGCCATTTTTGAACATTAAAACGTTCCTCAGGGAGACTGTTAATACACCGTGATGACACCACCAAAGTCAGGCAGGCGGAGACCAGCGAGTAATCTCAGCACATTAATAAACTTCAGAAGAGTCCTGTTTTATTTCTTTCTCTCCTTTTTGTCTGTCCTTATTTACTTGCAGCTTATCAGAGAGCGGAGCCTTTACTGTATCAGTGTAAATTAAAGCAGGATCAGTTAGTTTTTTTCTTTTCCTCTGTTTTTCTGAGGATTTGTCCAAGAAAGAGGTATTTGGTTTAGCAAAGGATTTAAGTCCCCTGCTGCTCTTTTGAAATAGTGCCGTCTTTGATGTCCAGAGGACAGGGCAATGCGCTTTTTTCTTCTTTTTTCTATATGCACCCATTGTATTGTATTTATTTTCTGTGGAAATTTATTTTGTGGGTGTTCACAACCCATTTAACGTAACATTTCAGAGTGAAATGGGATATTCAATATAACTAATGTAGGACAAGGCTTGATCTCATCCATTGGCATTTGATTGGATTTAACAGTGGTCTTTATGCAGCCAGTGGTTGGAGGAAAGGAGTTTGATGTCACCAGCCAAAAAAATTAAGTCTTATTTCGGATGTAGACAAAGATATTTTTTCTCTTTGGATTATAACATGCACCGATGACTCACATATAATAGTGTAGAGTAGAGTAAATATAGCGTGAGTGTTGGCTTCATGTTGACTTTAACCAAGCAATAAGGCAAGTGTGTTTCTTTCTGGTCTAGTTGGGTTATAACTCATCTTCTCCCAACAGTAGTGTTAGGCAGGCCGGCAACCGGGCTCCCTGAGGGTTGAAAAGATCAGGCTGGGAGGTGGTTTGCTGCAGGCAATAAATCCTTTGACATAATCTTGCCACATTTGTGGGGAGCTGAACTCCTTTTTGGTATCATTAGCGTGACACATCATCTGATATGTGGAGTTAAGCAGCCTTGGAAAATGAGATTCTCTTTGAGAACCAATGGCTGCTTTTGTTTGCACGTTTTAAAATTCCTGTCTTTTCTCAGAGACACGGAGACACAGTTTATTGTGCATGCTCTGAGCATGTCGAACCATTGTGCTAATGTGTGTGTCTGCCATTTCCAATAAAAACGTATCATAAATATAGATTTCCTCGATTTTTCATGGTCTTATCACATCAACGCTAATTTATAGGGCTTGCATGAAATTTAATCAACAAAGGTTGCCCAAGTCAGTCATGTATTAAGCATCGTCAGCAGCGCATTATGTCATGCAATTAGTCTCTGAAGGCGTCAGAAAAATGTGCCGACAAGATCTATCCTGGTATATTTACATGCCAAAGAGACAAATCTGTCTTGACCAATCAATAGCATTTGTTTCAATTACACTTAAAGTGAGCTATTATAATGATTTTCTGTGCTATATGTTTAGCAGATCACTGATGTATTTCTGACCCAGGTATTTGATTAGATGGCAGCTCTCCAGTTGATAGCACTATGTGTCCCGCAGACATTGATCAATAAAGTGCATTAAACCGCTTTGGCTGCTGTGGTTGAAAGTTACAGTAGTGCTTCACAGAATTAGAGCTGTTGGTAATGCCTTCTTGGTTTCACGGTTCCCTCCCTAATTGGATAATGAATAAAACAAACGATCTGATAACAAACATACTTGCTGTACGTGATGATTTTCATACAACAGAAAGTCACAGGAATCTAATTAGCCGACACAGTCTTAATAAAAAAATAATAACACATTAAATATCTAATTTATTTGTTTATAAAATGAATACACACACATAATAAATAATAAATCAATAAATTTCAGTAATTTGTTCCAATTTAAATCATTTTAAATTGAGAAGCGAGGACCTTCAGCTTTATGAAATGAGTCAAATTCTTTCCAACAATTTAAAAACAGATACAAATATTTGCATGATTGATCCACCTCGACATGTTCGCCAATGGACATTTCAATTGGCTTTTTCATTGTGGAAATTAGCCTAGGTTTGCACTCGCTACCTATTTTGCTCAGAGGACCAATATTCCAGCAGAGCGTTTTATGCTCCCTGCAACAAAAGATCAATGTTCCATTAGAATAAGTGAGCTGTTAAATTCATTTCAACCTTGGTGCTATTATTTGATTTGGGGTCGTGTTACGACATGTTTGCCTCCTCTCTCGCTCCAAATGTTTCGCCCTCTCCCTGGCTTAATCCATTTTATGATGGGCAGCAAATGCCAATCAATATCACTCATTGTAGTTTGCGTCTACCTTCTCACAGTGCATTGAGCTTCTACTGTTGAAAGGCTCTCAGAGAAGCAGAAGGGTACGTGCACGCTTGCCCATCGTCTTGATCTTCATGGTTCCTGCTGGCTCATCTCTTCCACACCTGCTCCGCCGTGAACAAACAGACGTCTACTTCCATGCAGCTGCTAATTAAATTACAACCATTAATCTTCATCAAATCTGGGCTTGGGCTCTCAAGTTTCTATTACATGCAGCGGATGAAAGGTCTAAGAAAGGAGGGGAGGAAGAAATGAATTGATCAACGCCTTAGCAAACCGTGCTTAAGAGTTTTTCTTTCGGTTGCGAATAACTGACGAGGAGGTGAATGAAAAGAGACAGCTACTTCACAGAAGGATGTAGTGTAGGTTTGCGGGTTTCTGACCTTGGGTCTACAGGTGCTGACACATTTTCACCCATATGAAACTTGAAACTGCACCTACAACCATTTGTCAGGACGCCCTGATCTTTGGCTCACCATTTTCCAATGCAATAACCCCGGGCGCTTCCTTTCTCACAGAGAGTTTCGGAAACACCTACTCTGAATTCACAACAACGCTCAAGCTATTAATAAATTCAGAGTATGTGTTTCCGAAACTCTCTGCATCCCATTTCTCTGTTGCACTTCAAATACCGAAACAACCGATTGAATTTAAAGAGGGAAGCGCATCAGGCTCTGTATTTGGCTTCTCTTGGGCTTCCTCCAGTTTTATCTGATTCTGTGATAATGGAAAAAGTGAGATTACAAGGACCTTGTGTGAGCTACTTGTTGAACAGTCTTATCAGCTGGACCGAGTAATTATTCAGTATGTTAGACATGTTTTGCATGATTAATTATTCTTTTGTGGAAAGATTGTTCAGCTTTGCTGCCCTTCGGCATGCAGCTATCGCCAGGTGACATGCGTCACTATATTATGTGACATGCAGGAGTCGTATGCTTTCCTATATTAGACTGTAAGATATTGTTCACCAGGGTCATTTTAAAACAGTGCTTTTCCTGCTGATAATCAAAATGGTTTTTGTTTAAAGAGCCATTTCCTTTGAATAGTAAGTATGTTCCATACTGAGTTATTTCAGTGCTGCAAATAAAAATTCTGATTTATTTATTTATATTTAATTGAAAACCTTAACAGACAGGCGTGACACATTAACAACCAAACTTGAAAAAAAATTATGTTTTTGGAAGTAATAATAATATATATATATATATATATCACATTTTTTTAACTTTTAAAGGCGATTAAGTTGTTTTGTGCAGCATTACATATGGGCTTCAAGTGGCACTTGAGATTTAAGTAGAAATAAATGTTGCTTAACTTCAGCCATTTACGCTTTATAATGTTTAGGCGCACTGCCAATGGGCAATATATTGTAATGTGGGGAAGATGATACATTATGCATGAGGACGTTATTGTCCCATTGGAATCTCAGATAATAAATTGTACCAGGTTTTAAGGCTTAGTAATATTGAATCACTGCAATCTTGGGAAATGTTGTGTACAGTGCAGGTGAAATCACGTCTGACCTCAGCCTTTTGTGGGTACACATTTGAATATTTGATTTTCTTCACGTTGACTCCTGCATCTGTTTTTCATCATATCACGCACAAACGTGGCCTCTGCCAGTATTTCCACAGTTTTACAGACAGTGTTCGTTTCACTGCCTGTCATTACTGTTGCTAGAATATCTGCTCAACATTTCTCTAAGTGGCAGCTGTGGGATGCTGAATATTTCAACACAACTAATGCGGCTCACCCTCATTACTGATTCGGGTCACTCTTACTGCGCTGTGCATTTTTGTTTCACTATCACGTGTGTGTAAATATACTGGCTAAAACTTGAAATTGGAGAAACTTAATTGGAGATGGCTTTAGTTCAAACAAATTGTGCCACCTTTCTCATCTCTCTGGATGCTGCAATAAATTCTAAATAACTACTAATAACTACTTTTATTATTGTTCAGATAATACCTGAAATATTATCTGAGCTAGTAACTTAGTTTTATATAAGAAATATTTCATAACATTTTTGTTAAAGTTACAAAATGCACTGCATAACAGGAATGATCCACACCAAAAAAAAAAAAAGTATGTTCTCTAAAGACAAGCTACAAAATAACTATGCTGCTAGACCTTCAATAAAGCGAAATCCCGCTGCTGAGCAGAAGTGCCAGCCTCTGGCTTTTGGCTGGCCGAAAAATGCAAGTTTTGCAATATGAACCCTGTGTCACGATAAAAACTCCTGAGACAAAAGACATGTGAACAGGCATGTCATGATCTGATGCCCAGAGATGACACTCCCTCACCTCATTCAAGTTTCCCCGCAACCTGATCAAATGGTGTCACATACAGCAGTGTCAGTACACAACAGCGATAGACAAGAAGCCCTGTCCATCAAAGAACTCCCAGGAGCTCGGATGCTGTTTGAATACGAAGGGGAGGCTTGCAGGTTATTGTGTGTGGTGATGGAGCCCGGCTGGCTACCGGTGGGGTGACAGAGAGTCTATTTTCTACATGACTGGGCTTTATTTCAACCCTGCCGTGAGCGAGATCACAGTGATTGATTTTTCTCCTCTGCCATAAAGCGCTGCGATTATGCACAGCATCCAATCTTTAATCAGAGCTAAGTGTCTTAATCCATTATTTCTGGTGGGGATAGGTGGGCATGGAATCGTCCTAGTATAAACTAGGTTTGGATATGGGCCAGTTCTGGACGTTGGGGTATTGAGATGGCTGGCCATCAGAGTCTGTGACTATAAATCAGGGATTTTCAAACTCTGGACCACTGGAGACCTTCAGAGTGGGTGCTAGGGGGCTATGTGGATTATTTAAGGGAGGAAAAAAGCTAAAAAATTATTATTATTTTTTTTTTGTATTAATTAAGTAAAAAAAAAGCATATTTTAAAATAAATTAAAATCTAATTCATAACTGTGATGCAAAGCTGAATTTTTAGCATCATTACTCCAGTCTTCAGTGTTAGAAATCATTCTAATACTGATTTATTATCAGTGCTGTATGTGTTAAATTGATCAGAAGTGATGGCAAATATTTATATAATATTATATAAATTATAAATATAATATATATAATAATATATATATTTTTAAGTATGTTAAAATAGAAACCCATTATTTTAAATGGTAAAAATATTTCACAATATTACTTTTTTCTGGATTTGTGATTAAATAAATGCAGCCTTGATGGACATAGGAAACATCTTACTGTTTCCAAATTTTTGACTGGTAGTGTAAGAAATGCTTATTACTACCAAACAAACAAAAAGTGTTGTTAAATAACAGTAATTTATTGCACTGAAAAACTAAATTAATAAACACTGCAAAAACTATTTTAAAAAGTATTGCAAACTTGGCCGGCAGTAGTTTTTTAATGGGTTTGTATATGAAAATAAGCAACTAAATATTGTAAAAATTGGGCTCCTTGTCAGGGAGATCAGCATACATAGATGACATCTTATATAGCTGACCTCTATTCTCTTAATGTGTTGTTGATAAGAATGGGATAAAGCATTTGTTGACCTTCACCTTGTTTGGGTGAATGTGCAAGAAATGTGTTTTCAGACTCCAATGAGTCTGTGCATTTCTATTTCAGTGAGCATAAATCCAGAGCTGGGGGCAAACAGAGGGGGAGGCAAAAAAAAAAAAAAAAAAACAGCCATGCATCACCATGGACAGGTCATTGGAACAGTGCAATGCAGCGTCTGAGAGTTTCAAGATTAGAGAGGCTAATAATTTTTGAGGGCCATGCTTTATGTTAATGTGGCAGGCCACGCTGTATATTTCTGCTGAGACGGTGCCTTTGTGGCGCTTAATTTTGCTTTAATGGAACTGTTGTGTTAGTATCTGCAGCAGACTCTAAGATTTAAACCCTCTGGAATTAACTGGCTTTATTGCAGAGGACGTCCTGTGATTTATCTCATGTCTCCGGACATCAGGAAGGACACGCCAAACAAGTAAAAAAAGAAAAACATGGCAAATGAACTCGTATTGCTACCCGTGTAAGGATGAAAGGTGAAAATGATTCTTGGGGTCCAGCAGGATTCTTGTAGAATTGGAAAGGAATTATTGTGATGTTATTAATAAGAAAATATGCCTTAATTATTAATAGGCTTATTTACAAAGTTTGTTGTTTTAATATTTCAGTCTGGTCTATTTTAACATTCAGTTTTGTAATAAATATAGAATGAGAAAATTATATCAAATGATATTATATTTATATAATTCAGATTTTTACTTGGCCTATATTTGCCATTTAACATTTAATAATCATCTTCTAGAGTCTTCTTTTTTTCAGAGTCTTTTAATTCAATAAAGAACTTCCAAAATATCGAAATTAAGCATGTTATTTCCATTTATATCTATATAGCTAACTGAATCATCTTTTACTCATAACCAATTCATAATTTCACTTTGCTGCACTAATATTCATGGTGCTTCACTTTCTTAGATAAAATCCATTAGTGATGATCTAAAACTCTTTTTGAATCATTCATAAGCTCAGCATTAATAATTAATCAATAATCGTTATACACTTGTTACGCTAAATGTTCATTAAACAATGTAGTTCATCTTTGTCCATCTCTGAGCTTCATTGGTAGTCTTTTCAAACTTTATTATTTGGCAAGGATAAAAAATGCATACAATGATTTCTTTTTTTTCTTCATAATTTATGCTATCAACCATATTATAGGCAGGCGTTTTGGTAACTGGCTTTTCTTGTGGTGAAGATCAAACAGATCACCCAATATGCGTTTTTGTTAACCTTTTTTGTTTAATCACTATTATTTATTGAATTTGGCTCATAGTCCACACCACAACACACATGCATATTCCGACCCACTTCCTTTCAGAGCTGCAAGCTGATAAAGGTCACTCACGCCAGGACCATTTCATTAGCTAGTGAACCCAATTTAGCCGTTTAATTTAAATAAATGGAAAACTCGTTATACGTTCACCCTGGGTTTTGCTCCTTTAATGCGGTTGAATTCAAATTCATAAGCAAATTAACCATCAGCAAATGCATTTAACTGTACTAAATGCACAATGCAGTATTACACAGAACATTTCAATAAACAATTTTAAGGGGCACAGGAAAATAATAACATGTAAATGGCTCTGAAGTTTCAGAGCTTTATCGTTCCAGCGCAGCCTCTGCCCTGCACAAAATGGCACGGCTTCCCATCCCAGTTCCAGAAAGAAGCGGCTGTCATAGGCTGCACACTTCATGCATGGCTGAGAAATGCTTAATATGTGGATCCATCCCACCTGCTAGCAGGAGCAATATACAGTGAGCCTTTTTGTCCTTGAGTATTCTTGTTGAAGTGTCAGATATAGCAATGCGAATGCAGGTTTTGTACGTGTGCACATGGATAAAGAAGAATGGTTCTGAAACATATTTTATAATATTTTTTTATTTTTTTATTTGGTGTTTTATTTTTTTTCTCACCCTAGATGAACACAGTTTCTGATTTTTCATGCATGTAGTGTCTTGACTTAAAGGTGCCATAGAATGGAAATCTGAATTGACCTTGGCATGGTTGAATAATAACAGTTCAGTACATGGACATAACATACTGTGAGTCTCAAACACCATC
>JAUMHQ010000078.1:5399099-5412494 GCA_032361165.1 Enteromius paludinosus | reverse complement strand
GTCCAATGGGTGAAAACAGACATAAAACAGTTTGCTGGAGCTGGAGTGCCATCAGCAGACTGGCATTTCCAGCTGAATATGACACCCAAAGTTTTGAACGGTTTACTCTGCTAAATACATCAATAATATAATTTTTTTTTCATATATGCAGGTACACATATTATTTATTTATTTAGTTTGAATAATAAGACTTAATAAATAAAATCCATTAAAGAGCAAGATGTTCTCTTGGCGAACACAGCGAAACACTCATGAACAACATGAAAACATAGCAGGCATCATCATCACAGCGGTGCGTCCTATTAGAATCAACAGTTGCTCATGACAGAATGATGTCTGTGGGCTCTGAATACACCAGGCAGCTGGCACTCTCTCCAACCAGCCCCATGGATGTCATCCATTATTGAGATATTTCAAAAAAAAAAAATCAATACGTTAAACCTCTAATTAGACCCAAATTAATAATGATCATTTAGTTTGTCAATTACAAACTGTGCGGAAGCCAAATGAAGCTCATAAATAGCATGCTAATGAGGCATCATGCAGTCAGGTGCCTCTTAGCATGTTTGAAGCTGATAATTGTATCAGACCCTCTGATTCTTCCGATATCAACAAGGGTGTGAGGAAGACGTTTGCTTGTGTGTGTTCTTGGCAGCGTAAGTTTGGTATTAGCATTTTACAAGTTATTTTCTGTACGGGATGCTATAGTTCACACCAGTTCGTTCTCATTGCTCCGTGACAACGGTTGACATAATGCTAGGATCAAATTACTTTTCAAATGCTTCCCGCTGTATAACCAAACCTCGATTCCTGGGTGATATGAGTGGAAAGCTGATGTATGATTATCAATTATCTACCTGTACGGAGAAGTGAAAGTGATGTGCACATTTCCTATTTCATCTCATCAATCACTATCAAATACTGAACTTTTATCTGCTTCAACTATCGTGCCGGTAAGTTAGAAAGTGCCTCTCAAAAACTTTTGGATATTACTATTACCTTTGGGCTATTTTCTTAGTTTACTGATTGAACAAAGCATACACTTTCAACCAGTGATAGTTTATGACATGTCTGAAAGGGGAAAAAAAGGAAGAAAACAAAATGAAAAAGAGGCAGGGATGCATGAAGGAGAAAACATGGCTGTCTTAGGCACCCACAGAGATGCTAAAAGAAAATGAAATTTGACATCATATTTTATATCATATACCAGTGCTTGCTGGTTAAGGTTATCATATATATATATAGGCTATATATATATTATTATTATATATATTTTTTTGCTTTCCAGTCAGCAAATAACAAATGTTAGCTATTGAATTAGCTTTATACAAGGAATTTGTATCAGACTTCCAAGAATTGTTTATATTTTTGAAAGATTATTATTATGTTATGTTTATGAAGGCTGCATGTATTTGATCAAAAGTACAGTGAATTTTACATTTTGAAAAAAGAAATAAAAAAAGATACTAATTTGGTGGTTGCAAAGCATTTATTTTTAGCTACATCAAAAAAATGCAACCACTTATCTTCAAAAAATATTCAATGAATCATTTTATTTTTGTCTGTTGACAAAGCTGAATCTTCTGCATCATTTCTCCAGTCTTCAAGTTCACATGACCCTTCAGAAATCACTCTAATATGCTAATTTGGTGCACAACAACAACAACAACAACAACAAAATGTATTTACTTTAATACATTAATTCAATAAAAACTAGTATTTTCTGTTTGTACACTGAAACATGATTCATTGAATTTACTATTTTTTAGAGTTAAGTAGTCGCAATCAATTTATTTTAACAATATTTAAATACATTTCATTGAAAGTTAGTGAACTAAATTTGTCTATTCATTTCATGGATTCATTTTATTTCATCATTTTTTTCAGTGTATATGTTATTAGTAGTTTATATACATTTTTTCCGTTTTTTATTTACTTTAAAGATTTTCTGCAATATATGTTTATATAAAAAATGGCTAAAGTATTTTAATGAAAGTAAATTTGATGCATTAATGCAGAAAGTAAAGTAAATTACGTCTGATATAGTAAGGAATGTAGGAACAACAGTAATAACAACTTGAAGTAAACTACTGTAATATTTAGTAGGAAGAAAATCAATGCATAAAATGTTAAAACAAAGTTTATATTTAATGGTTGTAATGATAAAAGAATGTCCCATACTGTAGTTTTGTTTAGTTTTTCTGTGTTGAACAAAAGAAATATAGCCCTGTGGTAGTAACTGTAGTTGGGCACGTGGGAATGTCGTAACAATCGTGCCTGTGAGTTGTGCATTTGTTTTTGTATGGAGTGGCGGTTAGTTGTAAGTTGTGGTAGATAGCAGATTAGGATAGTCTGTCAGAGCAGTGCTGTGCGTGACGGCAACTGTGCTGCTGTCAGGGGTGTCTGGGTGAGAGATTGCAGCGCGGCATAATTAGCAGACTAGCCTGCTGAGTGCTGAATGCTGCCGGGCTCTGTCCTCACTGTGGCTTGTCTCTAGTTTGACGAAAGTTTGAGATCTCATCTCCCTCTCCTTCTCGAACGCTCCGGTTCGTATTCATGGAGGAGAGCAGATGGGTAGTACATGCTCTCACGCTGTCCAAACCCCCCTAAGATCGTAAAGATCTCAAAGCATGACGTGGCAGCTCTGTTCAAAAGCGGCGGTATAGAAAGGCACGGCAGTACTACAGGGAATTTCCTGGCTTTAAACAACTGAACATCACAGAATCGACAAATCTGCGCTGGTTCAGTCTTCTCCCAGTGATAACCTCTATCAAGTGTTCATTCGGAGAACCGGTGTTTCATGATATTGATTCTTTGGACAGTTCTGGTTTTCATTTATGTGCAGTTTTCATCCAATTAGAGAGGCTGAACATTTTAAAGCATAGAAATGAAAGCGTTTGTGTGATCTTGGAAGTCAAGTAAAGGTGCAATGACACTCGCCATAATAAGATTTTCCACCGACTGGGATCGTCATTTCTTTCACACCAGGACACTAAACACTTATTAGAATCTAACAGATCGGCAGCGTAAAGAAATGTCCTGACTCACCTTGATTACGCTATAGGATTGGAAGGCAAAGTACCAGTTACCTATAATGCTTCTTGGCAGAGCATATTACAATACTTTGGTATGTTTCCTTATTATCTCATATACCAGTAAAAACATCCTCAAACAAAAAACAACTTTTAGCAGTTTGCTCTCCATTGAAAAATGTTTGATTTTGAATTTGCAACATGTATTTTATGTCTGGTTATGCAACAACATATTGTCTTTTTTAATCATTTATTTTTTTTTTTAATCAAGATATGCTATCTTTGTAAGCTCACAAGAAAAAAAAAAAACACATTAAAACATTGTACAGTACTGACCCCAAACTTAGCTTATTTTTGCTTGCAACATATAAAGATTTTTTTTTTCATCTACTGTGTTTCCCACTTTACAGAGTTTTTAAAACGTATGGGTTACATTAATACAAAACATCTAAAAACATTTGAGCCTTATGCTACAAGTGACCCAAGTCACGTTAGGCAGGGTTTGCTGAAATCTCAGCCTGTCTGCATCCGCGAAATGATTCTGATGATGTGTCAGACCTCAGTGATGCAATATCACGAAACAAGATTTTATTTACCTAAACATCTTCCTCGCGTAATCAGAAATATCAGTTTCATTTGCGACGTTTACCGACCGCAGCTATTTCCAGAGTGGGTTTCAGATTTCCTCGTTTTCAGCTTTCCAGGGCTGTCTGCCTTTTCGGGATGAGGAACTCACCGAGGGAAGGACACGGCTCTTCTCTCAGTCATACTGAATTCACTCTGCGTTCGATGAGGACAGTACCCTGAGGCAACAAAAAAACACCAAAGACCAGCCAGCTGAAGCAGGAACATGCATAGGAATACCAAGCAGTCATTACAGTCATCACAAACTTTACTTTATTTAGTTCCTAACGAAGCACTCTGGTGGTGCTGCTGTGAGACCTACTGAGATTTTTTTTTTTCTAAACCCTGGGAAGCATGGGCAGAAAGCCAGGGTCCAGATGGGTCCCGATGTGGCCAGTAGTGGTGCTTTTTCTTTCTCATGCAATTCAACTATGCAACTATGATTTGTGTGTGTGTGTTGTGTGATGTGCAGTATGAGCACATAAGGACCCTCAGGCAGAGTGATGGGGAAACGGGGCTCTTTGAGGTGAGCTGGAAGGTTTCGACACATTACAGGACAAATTAAGCGAGTGTGTGGAGAAAAAGTGCTTTAAAGGAAAGGCCTGATTTTTGGAGCGCTTTGGGTTCACTGGGAATTGAGCAATAAATGGACAGGTTGCGCTTATCAATATTTTAACACATACAACAGTACTTTTGCCCCGTTTAATTTTCCAAAAGATGTAGTGTCATTCCAGATCATTTAATATTTAATTTACAATGAAGAGACAAATAACTCAGATAAATATGAAGTATAACAGCTGGCTTTATAAAGCAATGTATGTTACTTTTTCCTTTGCTATTTAATCTACATTTAGACACCTCTGTGACTTTGTAAACTTGCCATATGTGTTGATATGCATATTAATAGGATTTATGAACATATTTACTAAAAGTTGGTGTCAGAAAGATTTTAGATGTTTAAAGAAAGTAATATTTCTATTCAACGAAGAAGCGTTAAATTGGTCAAAAGTGGCAGTATAGAGACTAGAGTAAACTGAGAGGCTGATGTTGTTACAAAAAACCTTTTCAAAAAATGCTTTTAAACTTTCTAATCATCAGAGAAACCTGAATGGTTTGCACCGAATTAGCTTAAGAATCATGTGACACTGAAGGCTAAAGAAAAGGCTCCTGAAAAGCTAGCCTTGCCGTCATAGGAATAAATAAGATTTTAAAATCTAGTTAAATGTTAATTTAAATTATAATAATATTAATGTTTTTTTGTTTTTTTATTAATCAAATGCAGCTTTGGCGAGCTTGGGGATCTTTTCAAATATCTTAACAACCCCAAGCGTTTGCAAACATATTATTATTATTTATTCTTTTAATATCCAGCATTAACAAACCTCTGTAGACTGGTTTGCTAAACTTATACTTTCTAAACGAATCACTTATAAATATTTAAAAAGTGGTGTTGGAAAGAAGGCAAGATCACTTTCTACCATCAGTAATATTATTTATTTGATATTCGATTAGTCATGCTATCAACATTAATATCCTAGCACACAAATTTATGTCATGTATTTTATGTTTTGATGTGCCAGGTTATGTAGCTTATTTTAAATAAGCAGCAGTCATTTCCTCTAATTAAAATCAAACTGAAGCCAGCATTTCGGTTCTGGGCATATCATTCATAATAAACTTTAAATCTATCTGTCAATCTATCTATCTATTTCTATATGTTTAGTGTGTGTGTGTGTGTGTGTGTGTTGTAAAAGAAAGTGAGTGTGTACTGTAAAATGAGCAATTTATTTTAGCAGATCCTCCTATAATGATGTTTAAGCCAAGCTCATGATCCAGGTCTCCTAGTACAGCTCCAGGCAGCTTAGCAGATGCCACAGAGAGCTAAACACACTCATCTGTGCCCGATTGTGACTACTGATCCCAAAGCTGTCGACCAAGATGGTGCATGTCCTCCAGGTGGCTCCAGAGCAGGACTGCTATCGTGCTAACGCACATCTCATTTGTGTTTCTGGAGTTGCTGAGTAACTTTTACACATGCCATTATAAAAATCCTGCTAGTTTATGGCTGCATGTTTACCGAGAAAAAAGTTTTGTACACATCATTTAGAACAGCACAGAGAGCTTTAAACGTGACTTGAATAATTAATATGAGGCGATGATTGCACGGGCTCAGGATTGTTAAAGATGAATTTCTTGTGCAAAAATGGCAGATATTTTGCTCTCTCATTAGAAGCGTGGAGGCCAGTCACCCGAGAGATGCCTCAGGCAAGGCAGAACTAGCTCTGAGGACCGAGTTTGGAGTTTAATGAAACGCAAAAGACACAGCAGATGAAGAAAAGCAGTCCTTTTGATAAATGAGTACCTTTTGCAGCACTGAGGGCTTTTGCCCTCGTCTATCGTTTCTCTGCACCCATCTGTGGAATGAATATGAACTGATTATAGTCACGGAGGATTTAAACTAAACGGTTCTTCATTTACAAAGCAGCAAATGTTAAGAGAGTCTTTCTCTAGAGTAATATCAATGGAGAGCTGATTTGCTGTTGCGGTTTGCAATTCCAGCGCCGCTATTTACTGTGAATAGCAGCGGTGGTTAAAGATTCGAAACATTCTGAGAGCTTTCAAAATAATCCATTCTAGAGGCAATCTTCTCAGATTTGATTGCTTATTAAAGGGACATATCATTGCTCTTTTGCGGTCGATACACTAGATTAACCTACCTTTTACGCTGCCAAAACAAGTTGTTCAGAAGTTATCATGGTATTGATGTTAACTCAGTATCGATCGGCTTTACATGATGTCAACACCGTATTGTTAGAGTTTCAGTAGACAAGAATGTCAAATGGTTATGTAAAACTAATTACAGATACAAAATCTAGCCTGTTGTGTATATTGTATTACATTTTGGAGACAGTAGTGACAAAGATGCAATATTCTTTTGTTCACGATTTATTAACACCTTGTTTTGATAGGCTCTTTGGACCTGAACAGTTTGAACACCTACTCCAAGTGTTTCCAGTGTATTAGATGTGTAAAGATGCACATTTTCATCATTCAATTATCACATTGTCTTGTTTTCCTTTCCTCTTACGTAAGCCGGGATTCACTAAGCGAATCAGAGGTCTGGAGCTCTATTTTAGGAGGCAGCAACAGATCCAGTCAGTCAGCCATGCTTTCCGGACTGGTCTGTTTTAGAAGGAAGGATATCCCAGAAAAATCCATTGGGGAGAGAGAGAACATTTTGTTCCAAAACATCGTCCATCATTTTGATTGTCTTATGCGGCATAGGTGGTGCATTTAGTGTATGATAGCAGCGTTTATTTCTGGGTTTTATATTGTTTTATAAATAATGTAGTATAATGTAGCATGAGATTATATTTACCTTACATTGTTCCAAATATTTTTTTTTTATATATACAGTATATTTATACTGTAACTTTACATTAACAGGATATTTATTTATTAAGTTTAAGCTGTTTTGCTTCAGAGATAATGCAATAATCAGTTCAATAATATGAATAATTCAAAGTTTAAAGGTTAAAAATGAATGTTACTTTAAATTTTTATATTTAAATTTTTTGTTTATTGTTCAGTTTTTCTTATTTGAAAATTTTTTATTAGCATTATATTGCATTATATTATGAATAATTTAGCTTAACAAATGAATGTTATATTTTGAATAATATATTATTTTTTATATCAATACCACTATTGCTAATACCAATATTTCTATAATATTAATAATTACACAATAGTTAGTTATATTAATATGAATATGAATTAAAGAAAAATATATAAATATTCAAAAAAATCACCTTTTGAGAACCGTTAGTCCTAGTTTCTTGGTAAACATACACGTACTGTAGCAGGTATAATGATGGTCACATGCTTTAACGTACTTTGATTTTGATTACCTGCAAAAAAACAAAACTATTTGGTTTTCAAGTTTTGATTTGGAAGTGATGATGTCAGAGGGAGCGATTTGTTTACGTTGTAATTAGTCTGTCCATTCCTCCCTTCAAACTGATCTGAACACGAGAGGCATGCGGGATCTCTCTGACAGTCTAATCAGCCAATCAGAGTGACATACAGGCTCTGCTTCATCTCTCATGACTTTTCACTTCAGCAGCTTTACGAGAACAGACGATTTCATCTAATATTTCAGAACATTTCACATTTTATTTTCGCACTGTCAAATATATTGTTGAAAGCAAGCATTACCTCCCTTCCCTCCTCCTCAGCGAAAGCTGTTAAAAAGTATTTTTTTTGTTTTTCTGCCTTAATTTCCACAACTGTCTGTCATAGTTTCCTTCACTCCCTGTATCTCTTAATTTGCTCTTCCTTCCATAACACGTACAAGTTCATCTCCATCTGAGACAGCCGCTATGTGTTCTCAGTAGGGATTTGTATCGGCATCCCCATTTTTCCACGCTTCTACACCCAAACACACACACAAACGCAGAGCACACATCCTCTTCTCATCCCATTCTGTTTGCTTTGTTTCACCTGTGCCGTTCTCTCTCTCTCTCTCGCGCTCTCTCTCTCTCTCTATCTCCCTCCTCCCTCCAGCTTCGTCTCCCACTTGCGCGCTTTCATTCGCTCTCTCTCCCTCCCTCTCACACTCATTGCTTAGCAGAGCTGCTGAAAGTGCGTCAAGCCTCTGTCCAAATACAGACAGGGCTGAGCAATACTAATCTCAGGAGGAAGAAAATCAGAAGAGTGTGTGCGTGTGTGTCAGCGAGCGGTGTTTCAGCCAAAGCCTTTGTATTGCAACACCTTAGGAGCCCAGGAGCGGACAGTGTCGGGAAGAAAAAGAGGGATCTGTTTCATACTAGAGTTTATCCTTTTGAAAAAAGCAGGAAGAAAAAGTCTCTCTCTGCTACCTTTGTGCGGGATGGACAGTGAATGAGTGGCAGGGTCGGGTCATGACCCTCTTTTCCGTCGGGTAATTGTCACCTCTTCTGGACTCTCGAGGGACTGATGCAGCTCTGAGAGCATCAGACCCCATCGCAGACGCTCTTTCCCATCCGTTGGCTCAGCAGCTGTAAACAGGCTCTCGTCCGAAGTGAGTGCATTTTCACAGGGGCCGGCTGCGGGTGCTGGACGAGGAGGTTGGGACTCCTAGCATGGGGTTTTCTGCATCATGAGAGAACTCTCTTCTCTCGGTTCTTCGCGCCTAGTGTCTAAGAGCGAGTCGGGTGTGCGTCATGCGTCCCAGCAGAGCGGCGCCGTTTCTTGGCGTTCAAGAGGGGCGGCTCGGATGGACCCCTTGGATGTGGTCTCTGACTTTGGGATGTATTGTGGGTTCGGTGTGGAGTTCCTCACCTGGCTCGGATAGATCAGTGGCCGCCGCCGGACCCCCTGGGGCAGCAACCTCTTACACCAATCCCGAACACCCGTTCCACAACGGGCGGCACCACGCTTCACCCATCTCCATATACCGCTCTCCAGCTTTCCTCAGAAGTGGCCACGGTGAGTCCCTTGTGGTGCTCCTAAAGTTCTAAATGAGAGACTTTTGTTTGTTCAGGAGCAGCCCCCCCCCAACCTCAATAGTTAATTGCGACGGGGGAATAATCGGGATTTCCTTTATTGAGGGAAGATTGTGTCAGATGCTCTCAATAGTGGTTATCAGGATTTGTATCTCTGCTTGCAGTTTAATTAAAGCAGGGGAGATAGTGCATCAGTGGGGCTATAATAAGTCTGGCTTTAGATTGGGTTTTTGGAACAAGGGGATCTGATAGGCGTTGAGCTATTTTGTGGTTACGGAGAGCGGAGCTCTCTCTCCCAAGGCACACAGGCAATTACCCTATTAAAGTCTGAAGCGAGCAGCCGTAACTGTGCTGTGCTATGATTGCTCTTTTGCAGTGGTTCGGTGTCAACAAACCTTTCGCATTGTACCTAAGGTTGCTTAGAAATGCCTGAGCGATGGCTTTAGAGAAGTTGGCAGGTGTATTTTAAAGAGCGCAATTGGAAGACGACAGAGACGTTTGCTAGATGAAAGCAGAACTTTGAGCAATAACCTGTAGATGAAGTGTCTTTGAAGTGATCAAGACATAAAGGACTGACCTCTGTTTGCCTGCCATTTCCCTGTAATTATTTGAATAAGGCGGATATTGTTTGCTTTGTATTATTCAAATGTCTTGAATGGTGAATGCGTTTGGGGAAATGTACTCACAAAATTCTAAAGGACATTGAGGTAATGCAGCGATTAATTTCCAGCTTACCTTTGCGCTTTCAGTACACAGCAATTGGGAATAGCAGTCTTAAGTCAGCCTTGAAGCTGTTAGCTCGTTAGGAAGAAAAACAAATTTGATTGCAGTAATGCATTTATTTGGACTCGAGCAGAGCGTTTTTTTCTCACCTCAGCGGCTTTGTACTTACAAATCACATTTATTCTGCTCTCGCGGTGCATTTTCCTTTACCCTCAGACTTT
This sequence comes from Enteromius paludinosus, assembly GCA_032361165.1. Taxonomy (NCBI): domain Eukaryota; kingdom Metazoa; phylum Chordata; class Actinopteri; order Cypriniformes; family Cyprinidae; genus Enteromius; species Enteromius paludinosus. Next base: position 5,402,408 of record JAUMHQ010000078.1, on the reverse strand, counting down.
ATTTTTAGACAGATTTCTCTTGTAAGCCGTGTGTGGGTGTAAGAGGTTCATCAGGCACATTTAAAACCCCTTTTTCTAATTGAATCAATAGATACAACTTTTCATTTCCCAGTCAAAGCTAATTTACGTGAAGGACAACAAGAACGATTTTGTGAGTGGATATGGCTTATTAGTTCGGTAGATGTGTTTTTTTTTGTTGCTTTTTTTGTTTTAGTTGTTAAAACTTTAGTTTTTAGTATTTCTTTATTTTTTAGGTTAACACTCTTTGATTCTCACCAAAGTCCTGACTTTAGGGTTGATGAAACTGCTGTGGTTTGGTGTGAAAATGTGTGAAAATCCTGCTTGAGCGTAGCTCTCGAAGACTCTCCCTCCAATCTCAATGAGGGCCCCTGGGGCAAGATGCCGCGTTAGATATAGATGAAAAGCGCTCAGGCTTGCTCTCTCATTCCCTGTGTTTACACATGTAAGCAGAATCTCTGGATTAAGTCTCTACATCATTAGTTCTGCTATTATTTATTTATCATTTGAATTACGTATTCGCTGTATTACCTTGCTCTGCTGAATTCATCGCGAGTTGCACAACCCGCAGTGTTGCTCAGCAGTTAGATTTTTATTTGCTTGGACATATAGCCTGCAGTCGAGAGGTCTAAGTTGAAGGCTCGCTGGCTGTCAGAAGGCGTCTGGAGAGTTAGATACTGTATAGAGGAGATTTGCACTGTAATGACAGGGGAAAGAAGCATCCAGGTGAAGACTCTTAGAGAAAGCACTGCTAAGCCAGCGCACTCTCTCTCCAAAGCCCCACAACGATGAGATGAGAGCATGACAGGCTGAACAGAGTGGATTTTCCCCCACTTGTTTACCACGATAGTGTGTGAACGCGTGATAGCGTAGCTGTGTGTGTGTGTGCGCATGACATGAACTGGTCTAAAATTGTGAAGTAATGCATTTGTAAACGTTCGAGAAACTACTGTAAAGCATCGCAGAACTAATATTTGTGGAAGGAAGTGGGTGGGATTGAGTTGGGATTTATCCAATGGCAAAAGGGAACTCTCAGGTCGTACTAGTGCATTATGGGACTGCACAAACTTATTCCTCATGGCTGTAAATTTAGAGTCATAGTTAAAAGTCTCCATTTGTGTTCAGTTTGGATTTCGAGAAAGAAAACTGGGAAAATTGAAATCTAATCACACTTTTGCATGCAGACTGTGAACTGGTAACACCTAAGTTTGGAAAACTGCACAAATCAGCAAAACTGTGACGTCAAAATAGGTTTAGTTTTTACCAAAGCACACTTTGGAAATGGAAAGATTTGATTTCTGACCAACCCTCATGTTGTTAGAAACCTCTATGACTTCCTTTTTTCTGTGGAGCAAGAAGCATGAAGCAAGATTTTGTCCATATAATGAAAAATAATAATAATAATTCAAAATTTCTCCTCTTTCACAGAAGAATGAATGTCGTTTTAGGTGACAAGAGGGTGACTAAAATATTTCTGAATATTTTGGTTGAATTTTCTATGTTATTCCATATTAGTATGTTTTTGCTTCTTTATTATTATTTCTTACATTTACACTTGTCTTTTGTACATTATTAAATGTAATTTGAAAGAAAAAAGAGACAATATATCTAAAGTATTCTACAGTATGAAAAGACTCAGTATATGAATAACAGTCAGTGTTTAAATAAACTCAGACCTTCTGCAGAAAGACACAAACAACACCTCCGGTCCAGCAAATTATACGCTACCATGACAGCTGTTCAGCTCAGTGTCCGCCGATGCTTTGAAACACATTGTTAGCGGTTGAAGTTTAATTAATTAACATCCAGTCGCTCTAATGCAGACAAATGTAACTTCACTCCTCTTATCGTGCATGACAGAAACTTTGAATCATAATTGCAATAATTGCGGGTCATTAAAATCCTGATAAATGAGGAAGTTTAACACACCTATTGTCAATACGCTACAATTCCCATTCAGTTACAGCTCTTTAATCTGAAAAGCGGCCGTTTCGAACTCATTCTCTTGGCAAATTATCTCCTTTTATCACTCTTCAGAAAGTCCTGCTCTTTCATAATTCCCACACTATACATTTTGATTAACTGTCCAGCATTCGTGCTGAATGGCAGGAGCTATCGAACTCTTCACAACGAACATAATTGACTTTCAAGAGGAACATAACCGCTCCATTTATGTCCTTGTTCCTCGCTCTCCTGCCATACACGGCTCTGCACGCGACCGGCGGGTGTCTATCTGCTTGGCGCCGTGTCCGTTTCCTGTGCTGCGATGGCATGCGTGGCTCTTGCCGTCGGGTTAATCGTGTTAAGGCAGAGCAGGTTGTGTTGCTGCTGTCAGTTGCCAGGTTTGGCAGCGTAAACAGAGGCAACTCCTCTGTACATGAAGACCCTGGAACTGAGTCTGCTGGGGGGCTGCGCTACATTACGCCAGTGTCTCTCTGCTAACTGAAATGTGGATCAAAGGGAAGTTTAGACCTGTATCCTCGGGACAAGGATTAATGGAAACAGCAAGCATGGGGAGGAGTGTAAGATAACAGGATTTCACAAGGCCTGTGATGGGGAGAAAGTGTGTTGGAGAGAGGGGAATAATTTGAGTGTGTGTGCGAGAGAGAATTGGAAGGCGGAAAAGGGGAAGAGAGGGAATGGAGTTATGAGACCTGCCATAATATGCACATGAGAATTTCTCTGTGTATCTGCCAAAATTCTCTTTGGGTGCACTGGAGCTACAATACATTATTCATTTTATAGCTGCTGTGCCTTAGTCCAATTTGGTCTAATTTTGATAAACGCCATATATTGGATTATACATATCAAATGTGAGTCAGATTCTTGTCTTTTTAGATTTTGATTTAGAACTGTTGTCCTAATTGAGGGTTTGCATTTATTTATTTTTAATTCTATTGTAAAACATTCTTCTGTTTAGTTTTTCTAGATAATGCATTTGAATTAGGCCTTTCTTATACTGGTTTCTCTTTGAAAAAAATAAAATTTAATTAATTAATTAATTAATTAATTAATAATAAAAAGCATGAAATAAAATAGAAATAATAGATACATATATTGGAAGTGTATTTATGTTTAGTGCTGTAAATAAATACACACATACAGAATATATTTGTAAAATATTGACATATATATATTTTTATTCATGTAATTTTTATTTTAAATTTTATATTTATATTATATTTAAACATTTAATATGTAAACATGACATATATTTTTTTAAATCTATACATTCATGGGTATTTCTATATAAATAGACACAGTGCACACATATATTATGGCAACAAAAAT
>JAUMHQ010000078.1:5388668-5398999 GCA_032361165.1 Enteromius paludinosus | reverse complement strand
AATATATATACACACACACATACTGTAAATACACACACATACTGTACACTCAAACAATGATGTAAGCTTGAGGTGGGAGTGCTTTTTTGTCTGGTCAATGGAAGTTAAAGTCCAAAGTCAGTGTCTCAGAAATCACACACTTTGAATATACCCAAATACTCTAAAATGCATTTAGTGATCTGACTAAACCATTACACATCATTTACATTCTCCAATTTCATATAATGTCCCTCAAAATAAAGAGATGTGTAGCAGAAGTGTGTAATTCTCTGCCTGTTCTCATATTCATCTGCACAGAAATGTCAGCAAAAAGGCCAAACACTATATGCTGGCAGTTCAATGATACCGGAGCCCTGATAGCCGAGTGCATCTCTGCTTCAAAGTTCTAGATTTTTGGAGGTGGCAAATCAGTCTAAAGCTCTTATTTCCCACCTGTACCGCGGTGTCAGCGGATCAGCGGCTCGCTTCATTCAGCACAGATTGGATGAATTCAATCTGACATACTGTGGTAAACCAGAACATCAGTGAATCCTGAAAGGAAATGCTGCATTCGGCTTCACTGCCACGTTACGCGACAAGAAAATCATCCAGCTAATCTGCTTAAAGGGAAATTGTCTATGTGATGCACAGCTGTTTCAACTGCATAAAGTGGATTGTACAGCTGTGTAGAACAGACAGATAAATGAGGGTTACCGTATTATAAATCATACTGTGATTCTAGACGTGTCATTTTGTGGTGTTTTCTGTCTTTGATGGATTCCTGCTCATATGGAAGGATTTTACTACAGTAAATACTAGCAAAACTTGTGCATGCTGTATTTCCAATAACTACTAACTATTCATTTTAAATCCAGGTGCTAAATGTGTTAAAATAGCACCGTGCACCAAATTTAAATGAAGACTAAATGATGAACGAATCATTTGGCAGATGCTTTATATATATATATATATATATATATATATATATATATAATTTTACATACAATAAATATATATTCAATATATTAGTTTATTTATTTATTTATATTTATTTTTATTTATTTTATATCATAAATATTATTTATATACACTCACTGTGCAAAAGTTAAGGGTCAGTAAAAAATTTTTTTTAATTATACTAAACTGAAAAAGTATCTATATCGATACAAATTATTACTATTTTTTATTTGTATTTTTTCGCTTTGTAAATTGCATATTTTGGGCAAAAATATATGCAAACAAATGTCGCAATGAGCAGTCTCAGTTCATCTTTAGTAAATTCCTCCGCACACATATTTAATTTTTTGCCAGCTGTTATCTAGTGAAAGAAAATCACATCCTGTGCGTCCCTTACGCAGATACTCCAGAGAATAGGCAGGGGTGGAAAGTATTAACTGTGTTTACCCCAATGAGAAGAATCCTCAATCAGAGCAACAAAGAAGCCTCTCAATGTGAGATAATGTTCGGCACAATGGAGGTAACTGTGTCCACACAAAACCTTTCATTCTGCAGCCACAGCCAGGGAATTAGCCCCAGCAGATTAATCCCATTATAAATCCTTCTCACAGATCGTACTGAACGAAATAAATAATTAAATAAAATCTATTGGTTTTATGGAAATTTTCAATGCAAATGCCAGAGTTGGAGTATAAATGGGAAGATTAAAAAATGCCTGCTCCTGAAGAAAGCTGAACTAGCTAATATTATTGTATGGAATAATCTACAGCCTAGGGTGGTACATGCAGAATTGCATGTTCAAGATTAAATCAGTTTTATAGCTTGTTTTCAAGTTCTACATTACACATTAGCGTGGGTTTGAGAACTCCCTGGTGGTCGCAATCCAGTGAGGCACAATAACATTTGAAGCCCTTCTTCCTGTAGTGTGTCCTAAGGTTCCCAGGAAACTTTTTAAAGCGCTGTCAAATTAGGTAAACACCCCAAAGTCAGTATTAGTGTTAATTCAATTAAAAACTACGAAGACTTAGAGGAAGATGAGATGACACCAACAACATTTAACACTTACTGTGACAATATGTAATACTGTTGATGAAAAATGACAAGGCTGAAGTGTAATTTAACACACAAAAAAAACACACTCCTGTATATTTTCATTTACAAAAAAAGAGGAGGAAAAAAAAACTTGGGTTTTACCTGGCTTGCCAGTTTTAAAGCTTTCCCTCTAAAAAATAAAACATTTGATATGGTTGTTGTATTCACAAAACGTTTTTTTTTTTGTAATATAATTTGAAATTAATATTAGGAATTGGAATTTTGGGGGATTTTTTCATAGAGTTGACAATATGTTCATTTATAAGCAGTTATCATTTATTAAATGATTTTATAAATCAGGAAACTAAATCACTTTAGAACTTGAGAGAAATAATTATAATTATCAGATGAAATATTATGCAGCATTAACTAAAATAAAATCCCCAGACTTGTCAAGTAAAATCTAAAAGCCTGCTTTTGGAGTTTTTTAAAGAGTGAATTGTAAGCTGGGTCCTTGCAGGTCTCATTTGTCAGGCACAGCTGCTTCTTTTTTTTCCCCTACATTTTGCTTTGGTCCTTTTTGCAGTGGGAAAGCACCTGGAAAGGCGCAGACCGTGCTGGAGAGAGAAACAGGTTCATCTTGATTATAATTACGACTTTACAATCAGCATTAAACAGCTCTGCTGCAATCGCACGCTCTGCTGTTACACATGCATGCATCTAATTCAGGGCTGTGCAACATCAAATTAGTCCTTGTGCTGCAAAACAAACACTGAATGTCACTTCCTTGCCTCCGAGGGTGGTAAGATTGTTGAGTACGTGCAAAACAAATCGTATGTTGCTCTTACAAGGGCACAAGTCGACTCTTGGAGTCGACAATGACCTGCGATGCTTGGAGGCAAGGTGGTGTGTTAGGGTTCCCCAATATACAGCAAATGGCAGGTGTCTAACACTTACTTTATGAATAACTATTCATGTCAGTGCTAATTATGAGCTGACACACTCGCCGTCTTAATGAGCCCTTCGAGCCACTGAGAAATGCTAATGCTATCTGTAGCAGCCAAGGCTAGTCACCCGCTGACACAGCAGTTCCCTATTAACACACGCGCTAGGCGCTGAATCCTGCTGCGAAGTAAGACGCGTGGACCGCTCAATTGTACCATGACAAAGATAGAGACCTCAGGTTACCCTCATGCAGTCTCTTGTTAATAACTCATTCCAAAGAAAAAGTGATGAAGCTTTATTTTAGCCTAGTTCTGGTGACTATTAAAGACTCTCTGGTTTAGCTTAGGTTTAGGTTTTATCTGTTCTGAATGTGTCTTTTTAACAACATATTGTATTGTTTGTGATTTACTTGTTCAAGCTTGTAGAAGTGTAATGATGTAGTGATTTGTGGTTCAGTAAATAAATGACTCTGTGAGTAACTCATGAGTTCATAAAAACACCTGACTCGTAAGCATAATTTGTTCACTAATTGCATTACACTGGTTACGCCGTACGCTTGTTGTTGTGTGCAATCAGCGAGGATATTGTAATAAGAAATGTGGTGTCTGCTTATTGTTTTTGGATTGTTTTGCATGAACAGACTTTCTTTCATCATACTGAAATTCAGACCGCAGGCACACAAGAACAACAACAGAAACAACAACAAAATTCATTTATTTTGCTGTCACGCTGTACCCTCAGTAGTGGAGCAGCAGCACCAATAGATACAGTATACATATTTTTCACAAATCATTATTATTATTAAATCAGTGCTGCCTTAAAATTGTAATGAATAATTGGATATTTCAAGAACCATGTCCTTGAGAATATCTTGTGAGAATAAAATCATATACTTTAATAAATACTGCTGTATTTCTGAAATCAGCTGCTGTGTCTATAAAATGTATGTGTTAAGAGGAAGTTATAATGTAAGAATAAAATCAGAATGGAATGTTCTGAATATTTAATGTGAAAATGTTTAACATTGCTTACAATAACAAGTAATAGTCCACCCAAAAATGACAGATTTTGGTTCACCTTATATTTTTTTTTGTCAGTGAGGACTGAAATAAACATTGAGTAAACCAGCATTCTTCAAAATATCTTCTTTAATATTCCACAGATGAAAGAATATAATTTTTTGGATGGATGATCCCTTTAGTTTTCTCTAATATAAGATTTTTATTTTTTTTTTATATTGTTCACGTCAGAATATTAACATTCAGGAAATGTTAGTGGTGTAATGAAAATCCTACAGTTTTTGGTATTTAAAAAAAAAAAAAAAAGATAATGGTTCTTATTCTCAGTTTCCTTACCCTACTTATACCAGGGGCTTATTTGCTTTCATCTACTGATGCGTAAATTGTCAAATAATTGCAATTTTGAGCGTTGAGATCTTAATGGGCTTAATTAAAATGGCTTCAAAGTCTGAAATTCAGCGCCTGAGAAAACCCACATCTCCAGTCTCCATCCCCGGCTTACTTTGTATCTTATTTAGCCTCATCTTCTCTCTTAGCCTCTCTTTCTCTGTCACAGGCAGCAGGCACAGATGCTCCACTTATGTAGGTTATTGCTGGCTTTGTAACAGAATTCCAATAAATCTATGGCTGTGCTATTTTCAGAGCTGCTAATGTTCACCGTGGCCGGCGTTCTGTTAACTTCCTCACCCTCCAGACTCCGGTGCGGTTAGATGTCTCACTTCTGGTTACTTTCTCCTGGAATATCAGAGACTGCGTTTTATACATCAGAAATGATATAAATGGATACATAAATAATAGATCCTGGATTTTAGTTTGGAGATTGAAGGTCAATCACCATGTAAAACGGACCTATTGAAATGTAGCATCAAAAATGGATTGAAACGCGTGCATGATTAAGTGAAACGAATGTGGATGAGGGACTACAAGCACTTATCTATCAGAGCTCACCTTGACAGCACACGTAATGACCAGCGGCACGTCGTAGCCGTCCTAGAGGGACCTATGATTACAATCTAAGAAACTGCAGGGTTTCATAATCACATGTCCATCCATCCGACTGCACCGCACACAGACACTGTCGGGCTTGATAGTACACTGCCAGTCTAATTTGGCTTTGGAAATTAATGGGCATGGGTGCCGGCCGTCGTGCCATTATCGGCCTCGTTTTTCTTTGTCTTCTCTACTCCAATTCTCTCCAAAACGACAAGCTGAGGAAATGCAGAGTGCATCTACACCATCAGAAGAAAGACATAAACAAGATCTTAATGTACGGTTGTGCTACTCAAATAATTGTACTCTCGCTTTCCAACGTACACAGATTAAATAACTGCATTCTGTAATGAGACCTTTGTGCAGTTCGAGCTCCATTTAGAAAAGTGCGGCCTTGCCCTCTGCGTCTCAGCTCTCAGGCTTGTGTTGAGGACTTTGATGCGTTTGAGATCACAGGATGCGGCCATGCATTAAAATGGAGATACATGCTGCTGATGAATGCCCGTGTGCACGGGGCAAATTAATTACCAGCCAATAGCATGGCTTTATAAAATAGTACTTCCTGTCTGCTCAAGGGAGCTGGTAAGAGCTTAGACACCTAATCATTGCGGCTCATCTTTTACACGCACGTTGTCAGACGAGAGGAGCCTTGTACACTACAGCTTTTAATTTCATACTGACTCACCCTCTGAGTGCTGAGTACTTCTGTAAGACAGGCGAATAATAGAGGACTTGCAGGCCGTGTCGGTGGAGTTCATATTGATTTTCAAGAAGCTGGAAACTTTTAGCTCATTGCTTTTAAACTAATTTTTTTTATGCCTTTTTGTACCATTATGGACAGCACTGAGTGTGTTGCTTAGTTTGATTTATTGTGCAAGTAACAAGCAGCACCCTTCTTTTTTAAAGACATTTATTTATTTATTTATTTTATTTATTTCATGCTTTCAGGTGCACCTAAGAGCAAAATATTTTAGTAAAATTTACATTGATTTTTTTTTTTTACCAATTTTTTTTTTAAATAATAAAATAAATCAATAAATAAAAATATGTTCAGAGTTTAAACCTATTTCTCTTTTTCAAACAAGTAGTGTACATTAATTTTGTGTTTATTTCCTTTATATAATTCATTTGATCTTAAGAACTATATTGAATTTTTTGTTAATTATTTACTAGCAATTAATTTACTTTAGCATTACTTTATTTTATTACTTAATATAACTTTCGTTTTATGTAATCAATTTCAAGTTTTTAGATACACTTAAAAAGGTAACACTTTATTTAATCCTTGTAAGATCTCAATAATATTTTAATTTACACAACATGGCGAAGTAGTTGAAATAACCACAAATATCAGAGCATCTCAGGGACCCAAAAATCACCTCAGACCCAAGAGGGTTCAATTTATTAATTCTTTCTGTTATTATTATTATTGTTTTATTTTACCGTTTTTATGCGATTAGATTCCTCCTTTTAAAAACTCTTCATAAAATGCATTGCCTGTAATCTAAAAAAATTTTTTTTATTAAAGCCCTTTTTAAAATTCAAAGCAATCATTACTTTTCTGTTTATTCATTGAACTGATCCACAAATACAATTGAAACTGTGTGTGTGTGTGTGTGTGTGTGTGTGTGTGATGGCATGTGTACAGTGCATGTGAGTGGCATGATGCGACTTGACAAAACTAGAACGCTTCTGTTCTAATCAGTGAAGCTGTCTACCGAAAGCGGTGCAACGTCCGTACAAGGGTACAGTTGTGGCATGCACGCTACAGACAGTCCTCAACTACAAAACATACCACTTTGTAATGCTTTCAAACCAAGCATAGTGCTACTGTTTTGGAAGAAAAAGACCCTTAGGCTGATTCTGAGAAAAAGTAAAGCAAAAGTGTCTAGCGAGTTTCTTGCCATGAAAAGTACGAATGTTACGAAATTAGTTACCTTACGCAATGAAGTGACATTTTACTTTTAAACTTAATGTTCCCCAGCCGTTATCATGGTCCCCAAACACATTTTAAATAGGCAGCTGTTTATCATCTGCAAGACTTTTCACACATGAGCACAGCAGTCCATCAAACACATTAGCGCTGTGTATATAAGCCAGAGAGAAGAGAGAGAAATTCAAGGAAAGCAGTCTCCGAAGGCAGTGTCTACTTGGTTGATGCTGTGGATGAGAAGAGAGCTGGCAGTCCCAGCATGCTTTAGCCCACTCTGCTGTCTACCGCATCACTTCCTCCATTTAGCCAGAAGCCATTCTTCTCCCCAACATGGACTGCTACTGCTCAGAGCCCACCAAATACCTTTTCTCTTCCAGGTCTTTTCACAAAACAACAAAAGGAGTCAGTGTCACCCTTTATGTGTTGGGGACATGGAAGGGGAATACTATTCTATACTCTCAAAAGATAAACTGTCTACATAAAGAAAGTATCACATGTATGACAGTTTCTTTAAATGTATTAAGCAGCACAACTGTTTGCAGCATTGATGATAATAATAATAAATCAAATCAGCATATTAGGATATTATTTTACATTTATAACAACAATTACTGACTTGTTAATGTGTTTCAGATACTGTACATGCACAGACATACTATGAGTAAACTTGAAAAATTGCATCCACACTGCATTTAACTACAGTAGCTTCTAGGGCTGGGTTTTGACACTAATTTCACAATTTGATTATGATTCACACCCTTATGATTCATTTCATTTTCTGATTCAATTCGATACTGATTATTTGGGACCCTGGACCACAAAACCAGTCTTAAGTCACTGGGGTGTATTTGTATTTTAGCAATAGCCATAAATACATTCCATGGGTCAAAATTACTGATTTTTACATTACATGTTTCATGAAGGTATTAAGTCAATTTCTTAATGAAAATATATTGAAACTTCATTTTTGATTAGTAATATGCATTCATAAGATCTTCATTTGGACAACTTTCAAAGTGATTTTCTCAGCATTTCGATTTTTCTGTACCCTCCGATTCCAGATTTTCATATAGTTGTATCTCAGTCAAATATTGCCCTATCTTAACAAATCATACATCAATGTGAAGTTTATTTATTCAGCTTTCAGATCATGTATAAATCTTAATTTCTGAAAATTAACACTAAAAGCTTGAAGCATTTATTCAGACATAAATGAAACATCAGCTGAACAATCAGTATGTTGCAAAACAATAATACAATAATTTGAATGCGCTGTACTTCTATCGCTCATAGCTTCATTTTCATTGATTGTCTCTATAAACCTGCTACAGTATATCAAAAGAACTGTGCAGCAATGTCTGCTTTTGTATTCCACAAAAAAAAAAAAAAAAAACAGGTTTGGGACAGCAAGTGGGTGAGTAAATGATGACAGAACTTTCAGTTATTTCTTAAAATGTGAAAACAGCCAAATGTCATTTTCATCTGCCAGAAAATTGTGCAGTATAGCAATGTATTGCAGATGTGCAAACACTCGAAAAATTACATTTTCCAGCTGAAAACACACACTGAATAGCCGTCTCTCTGATGTGTGTGCGTGAGACGAGGCAGCGTTTATTGCATGTTGAAAATATGATTCATTGTTTCAATCCTTGAATGTTTCAAACTCCAAATTCCTCAATGACTGTTTAAATTTATGCCACAAAATAATTACCCCACCAATTATCAGCAAACCCTCAAAAAAAAAAGGATGAATGGTAGTGGATAGTCTAGGCCATTTAATTGCATGCAAATGTGAGATGTCTCATACCTGTGAAAAGCAGAACCCAAATCATCACCAAAATAGTACAGGTCATTATTTTCCAGCCACCAGCACTGTTCTCAGATGCATGTCAGTACTGGTCGAGACAGTGTGCTGAACGCCGAAGTGATGGAGGTGGCGAAAAGTCTGTATGTCGGTCTGAGAAGCTGCTTGTGAGGAATATTAAAACAAATGGCACAATCAAACTCTTCATTCGGACTTCTGAGAGATCGAAACGAGAAAATCCTCCACCGATATCTCTGCGTGCGTGTTTGTGCGAGACAGAGAGAAACAGAGACTTAGTGTTTCTCTGAAGGTGTGAAATTTTAATGGAAACCTCCTCTCGTTATAGAATGTTAATGGTTTTCTTCCTCTCACTTAAACAGGCCTCCTTATTGTGAGCTCTGCTGGTTTTGCTCTTCATATTGAAATTGTGACTTTGCTTAATGGATGTATTCACATGCATAAGTGCGCCACGTCGTCTATGAGGGAATGTCTCTTCCATTTCCATAAATTACATGCAGAAGTCTGGGGATGGATGTAATTTTGCCTGACAGACAACCACTCATGAGCTCCGCCAGCGTTGTGAAAGAGCACAGCGACTTCAAATTGATTTTCCTTGTTTCTCTCCCGTTGAATCTGCGGCTCTCCAGCTCCAGTTAGTTTTATGAGGGAAAGATGTAGTGACTTCATAAGCAATTTTTTTTGAACATACAGTACAAAACAAATACATGCGATATTTTTTGATGGAAGCTTGAACGCGTTAATAATCCACCCTGTGTTTTATTTAATAGCTCTGCAATGACAAAATTGACTCGAATAAACTGAAGTACGCTGAAGTTTCGTTTTTTATTATGCTACGCAGACTTAACGTATGCCTGTCTGGTTTCATTTATTCAAGGACGGTGTAGAATTCGAAACTCAATTCAGAATAACCTTGCAGACTCCATTATAATCGGGTTTGTCTAAATACACACTCGCCCTCCCCAATAAAATCTCAATTCTGACATTATAGGATTATCTGACTACACATCCCATCATGAATATCTGATTTTGTGTATTTTAATCACTAGAGCGGGATGGATTTTTGTGTGGAGAGTGAACCGGTCTACGATCTAAAGGAATCTGGAGGGGATTCCTGTGAAAGGTCATCTAAGCGGAGTTTAGATCAGGGTTGCCACACAGTGCAGCATGAGCCAATCAGCGCAGGGTGTGACACGGATATATAGAGCGTATTCTGTAAAGAGAGAAAAGCAGGCCAGTTCTTCAGAGTCTGAAAGAACAAAGGTCCTGGAGTAGACTGGGTAAATGTTAGACGCTTACAGAGGTCGGGGAAAGTGAGCTGCTGCAGAATTGTGTGAGCTGGTGCCAGTTTTTTCACATTACTCTTGGATCAGTTAGGGATTAAAAATGTGCACTGATTTGTTTCATACGATGTTATATGTACAGTGGGGCTGAACAATGTCAAAAAAAACACAGCTATGACAAAAGTAAACAGAATTTTGATGTATTTGTAAAATTTTGAGTTTTTAAAGTTCACTAGCATTCAGAGGTTTGTTATGAGTAAGATTTTTTGATGTTTTAAAAGACATTTCTTATACTGCAATCAAGCAAATTGTGCTGTCAAATTATTCATTGCAATTGATCATATTCAAAATAATGTTTTATTACATTTATA
>JAUMHQ010000078.1:5357900-5377710 GCA_032361165.1 Enteromius paludinosus | reverse complement strand
TCAGAATCTCTCAACTTTATGCAAATGAAGAGCGACTTTCAGGAGCGACAGCCAATAGGAAAGAAGACGATAGTGCTTATGTGCTCCTATTCTCCTTTCAGCTCCAGCAATGATGACAGCGTTTGCGTTTTTGCCATAGATAAATGTATGCAATGGAAAAGAGTACTCTCTGTTTCTCATTCATTTTTGTTTGTATGTATGGCATATATATTTATATTATAATCAGTCATTTGCCTCCAAAATGTTTGTACTTAGCGGCAATAAACCTGATTCACTGTCACTAATGACATTACTAAGAAACCAGTGAAGAGAACGCCCACTAGTGACCTCATCGCCAGCCTCTAGCGACATACAGTGACAGAAATCTCTGCTAGTGTGAACAGGGCTTAAGAATGGTGAAGAATCAGCCCAGAACTACACGGGAGGAGCTGTTGAATGCCGTGAAGAGAGCTGGGAACATCGTTTCCAAGGCTACTATCAGTAATGCACTAAGACTTCATGGTTCAAAATCTTGCATCGCACAGAAGGTTCCCCTGCTTAAGTCAGCCCATGTCCAGGCCCATGCAAGTTTGCCAGGGACCATCTGGATGATCCAGAGGAGTTATGGGAGAAAGTTGGTCAGATGAGACCAAAGTAGAACTTTTCCATTCACCGTGCTTGTGCCTCTTCCATTGTATCTGCTGGTGATCGACCACTGTTATTCTGACCCTGTATGCACATCCTTTATTCCGATAAAGCTAATGATTTTGTGTATAAGCATTTTGTTAACCCTCCTACGCTCTTACATTAGGAGGAAAACTAGACAGTTATTGAGCAAGACAGTTCTTTTTCTAATTGTTTTCTCATTTCTGTTTCCTTCCCCAATAGTCACGATTTGCATTTTTATTTGTTCTTGTTGTGTTGATGAGACTTTTATCTTTTTATTCTGCTGTTTTTGGTTGGCAGTCCAGAGCACTGGTCCTCACAGTAATGATTACCTCTATTGAGTTTCTCTCTCCGGGGAAAGACAAGACTGCCAAGCAGTACGGCATGAGCAACCCCTCTCCGTGATTGAACGAAAAAGACTCCTCTGGAGTAGGTAAACATGCTCGGAATAAGTTTTGGTGCAGTGGTTGGGAAAATGATGGGAGGGTTTGAAAAGGGCTGAAAAGAGATATATCAGAATGCCATCTCGATTCCAGTTTCGCGTTTTTCCTCTCTTTAGCACCACATGGTTTGATCTTTGATTGTACTCTGTAGCCTATCAGCCTCCCTCCTCGATTTCTAAAGCGTTTACAGAAGCATTCACAAAGAAGTATCGTTGAGGCCAGTCATGTAACACTTGCGCTTGAAAAAGAAAGAGTATGAATGTTATTCATGCGGTTTCCCATATGCCTCACTAGCAGAAATGGGTTTATTCAACCCACGTATCTTCTCTGGGTTTCACGCTGTGAGCATAACTCCTCATTTGCTAGTTAAATTAAAAACCCAATCCAGACCGAAAGCTCAAAAGTTACTGAATCTTCTGAGTGGGTGACGTTGATGTCTGGTCTTGTTTCCTTTGTCATTGTAATCGAATCAGAAATCTGCTAAATGCGAGTCTAGAACTTCACAGCGACTTGCATTCAAGTTTGCAGCAGACAGGACTTCTACCTGCTCGCTTTTCTAATCGCCTCCTTATCTATGAAGCTCAGAACCAATTGCTGAGCTGATAGACTTTAAACCTCCCGACACTCGCCGTGAGAGCGGCTCTATACTGTTGACTCCTGGGATCATTCTAGCACAGTGCCTGACTGCTTAAAATACTCTATTTCAGATATTACAGCTCGGTGTGTACAGGAAAGCAATTTTTGCACGTGCGTAGAGTTGGGACTGGGATGTACAGTACGTGATCAAATTGAGCTTTCTCATCTTACAGTCAAATTTGGGGGAACAAAGCTCAGCAGAAACTATTTCCATTTCACACTTACGGAATATCAATAGGGCAGGTGCGGATGAATCACGTATTGAGCACAGGCATTTCATTTTCGCTTATATTATGATCGTATGTATGATCGTGCGGCAGGCCTTTGAACTTCCACCTTGCATGCTGACACATGGAAGAAGCACCATTCTTTTGTCTGTCTTGCCACTGTCTAGTAACCGGCTTCTTGTTGCAATTTTAATGCAGTGGAAGAAGGCTGCACTCTTCGCTACGTGACACGCTGTATGAACTCTTCATCATCGTCTTATCGCTGTAACCAGCATGTCTTAAAGGGATGTGCCCTTGTTGGTGATTGTCCTTTGCGAATGATAAGAGAATCAAAGCTGTGATGAAATTACAGAGTGTGTTTTTTCCTTGGGTTACACACTTTATTTTAACCAAATAGAGTGAATTTTCCCCTAAATTTACATTACACACATTATAAAAAAAAAAAAAAAGGTTTCAAGCAGAGATAAAGTAATATTAGATTGAATGGATAAATAAAAATAATACATTCAGTAATGAATACATTTAGAATTCAGCATTTCTGAAGCTATCGGCTGAGAGAATTAACTGATAAATTAATGAATTATTCATTTATTCGCTCAGACAGTCATTCCTAAACTATTCGGTTTATTAAACCAGTTGTTAAACCATTATTAAACCAGTTATTTTTGTAGCAATAGCTAATTGTATAGGTCAAAGTTATTGATTTTTCTTTTATGCCGAAATTCATTTGGATATTAACTAATGGTCATGTTTCATGAAGATAGTTTGTACATTTGCTACCATAAATAAGGTATATCAAAATGCATTTTTTGATTATTAATGTGCTTTGTTAAAACTTCATCTGGACAACTTTAAAGGCAATTTTCTCAGTATTTAGTTTCGCAATATTAGTCCATACATGGAAAGCTTATTTATTCAGCTTTCAGGTGATATATAAATCTTAATTTCAAAACAATACCCTTATGACTGGCCAAAAATACTAATAACTGTATTATTTAAGTCTATGGTTTCATAGTTATTCCTCTCTGTCTTAATTTTGCAATTGATCATTAATTCTAATTATATGGATTTTGAACTCAGGAAAAAAAAGAGTGTTGTATTTATTTGAGGTATGATTTCAAAATGTGACATTTAAAGTGCATTTAATATTTAATTAGTACTACTTTGGGGTTGAGACCTGCAGTGTTGTTTGACATGCAGTTCCTAAGTTGCAAAACATTTCATATTCTGTATTCCCAGACATGTGTTTTTGGTACCTTTAAAGGTTTCAATAACATATCTGACATTCAGGCAAAAATACATGTATCGCATTGCAATGCACGTAAATGTGGGGAAAGGTCCGGATGTTTTCCATTTTGCTCTGCAAAATAATTGACTGGTTATTGATAATTCAGTTTATGTACTCTAGGTCACTGGAAGACTGTCCATTAAAGGTAGAACACCCTCCATTTGAAGAGATACCACTCTTACTTAATGGAAAATTTTAACCAAGGCAACCATTAGTGCTCGAAATCCTAAAATAAAATCTTGAGGCTTAGAGAAATACATTGTATGGCGTCTCAATAAGTACTTTCTTCGTCTTTTTTTTTTTTTTTTTTTTCTGTTGATGGGGTTCTGTCCTCATTTGAATGCTTATCAGGTTAAGATTCACATTAGCTGGGTTGTTTGAAGTTTGCAGCTAATTTATTAAAGAACATTCTGCAGGCAGGCACTGCTTTGAGTAAACCGTTGACACTACTTCCTCTTTATGGAAATGTTCCGCTGCATTTCCCTTTTACGTCTTAATCTGAAATACATCACGGCAAATATCGGCAAACTCATCAAAATGCAGAAAGGAACGGTACACTTAGGTTTCTTAATTGTTTTAAAAGCCTCACAGTCATTAAATGTCTGACATAACAGCGCAGGTCTAGAACACCTCCAAATCATAAAAAAAAAAAAAAAACATAATAACCTTTAAGTGCTTTTGGAGTAAAAATCCAGTACCAACTGAGTTCCTGCCTTTGCTTATGATATTAAATAGATCACCTCTGAATAATTTTCATTCAAACTCAGACACATGTAAGTGCAAATGAGGTTCAGTTCCGTCTTGTCCGTGAGCAAAAGATTGCACCTATGGTGCCATCGCATTTCCAGCTGTGACTTCCCGTTGTGTATTGGTGCGATCTGTCAGAAGTTAATGACGGATGTGTCGCCTGTAACGGCAAAATCATAACGTGCCGACACATATGGCCATATCTTGCATATATATTACACGCTGCTGCCCTGATGACTTGCCAAGCTGTCGTGGGAAAGAATCGCTGAAGTCAACGACTCAAATTGAGAAAAAAGGGCTGTAAAGGGACTGCGAGTGGCAGCACTTCTGAGATGGAGGGGGCGATATATTGTGTGAGTGCATGATCCGCTCCAGGGCCAGATGTTCCACTTGACAGGCCCCTTGAGTGGACGGCAGTTCTGCCAGCTGTCCCCCTTCCTACCGCACATTCAGCCATTCGTTGGTAGCGTGTTGAAAGCAGGGGGAAAATCAACAGAACGGCTTTGCACCACGACCCCCTCCCCTCCTTTGCAACTGTTGTCCAAAACAAATAGTCCCGTGAAATTGCAGTTTACCCAACAATGCTTTTGTTTACTGCAACACCATTCCCAGGGTTTCAGTATGTGGCCGGCCAAAAATGGAAAGAATTATTGCCCTACCTCTATTCCAGGTGAAGCCTTTTGCGTTTACCTTTTCCCTCGTATAATGCATGATAATAGCCGAATTCATTCATCAAAGGCTCCTGCTGTTATTCCCTGGAAAGAGTTATATTTAACTTGGATAGGTCACAGCATTTTCCAGCAGGCTCTGCTGAGAATATGAGCCTGAAGAATTATGACTTTTCTGACCCAGGTGTGGGCATTATTCATGCTTAAGATCCGATCGCTAGTGCTACCAGAACGCGGGTAAGAGCAGCCGCTGACAACTTAAAAATGTCAGGACTTTTCTCAAAGTCTTTGGCCTAGTTGGAGAAACTTGAAGAGGACATTTTAGTGGCACGTCATTAGTTCTTGTGCTATCAGCGTTTGTGAATGTGACAATGTGTGGGGTTATTCTGGTTTTCGTCCTGCTGTTTTTTCTATGCAGCATTTGGAATGACATTTAAAAGGATTTCATGTCACGAAGTACACAGTTAATTTTTTTTTACTTTTTAATTTTTGTTTTAAGTTCTGAATACAAATACTATTTCATTCTATCTGCTTCGGGTATGTCATATTATTTCCCATGCATATTTGCCATTCTTTGTAATTATGGGTGCAACTTACTTGTCATTTCTGAGTGAAATTAAAATTTTTATTAGTCTAGAAATAGAATGAATAAAGTTGGAGGAAACACATACATACATTTTAAATCTAAGTATGTGTAACAAGGCCGGACTCAGAGAAGCGCTGAAGATCCAAATGCAGCTTTATTTACAACGCACAGCGGGGTCAAAACAGACAAGGTCCATATTCCAGCAAACAGTAATATCCAAGGCGAGACAGAATCGTAATCCAGTATGCAAGCAATGGTCAAGGCAGGCAGCGAAACATTCAAAAAACACAGGTAACAGTCCACGGTCAAAATCCAATTGGGCAATCCAAAGTAACACATTGAAACAAGATGAAGAAAACATGTTTGCATATGTATGGGCCTCTTCGAGCAAAATATCTCTAACAATATTATTAACTTTCTTTTTTTTAAATGTAACAATTTCATCTGACAGTTTCATTAAAATAATAACTGTATTGCAGCTGAAATGCATTAGAGTCAGTAATGCAGGCTTATCTTTGCATTCTCTTGTTGTCTTTTCTAGCTGGAACAACATATATCTTTGGGAAAGGAGGAGGCCTCATAACCTTTAACTGGCCGGCCAACGAGCGCCCAAGCACCCGTACGGACAGGCTGACAGTGGGCTTTAGCACCTCGCTCAAAGATGGCATCCTGATCCGCATCGACAGTGCGCCTGGCTTGGGAGACTACCTCATGCTTCACATTGTAAGTCACTGCTTCTTCTAACTTTATCAGTCACGTCTAAATATTTCAATTATAAAAGGTCAACAAAAAAAGCCAGGGCACACAGTAGAGTTGTGTTTCTGATGCCCAGTATTTTGGGGCGACCAGTAATTAGCTGTGAGGCTGATGACTTCCGAATTGTGTATATATATATATATAGGCTATGATTTATATTTAATTTAATCATTATTCAACATGTATGCATTACATTGAGGGAAATTTTACAGTTGAACATTCATCAAAGAATTCTGGGAGAAAAAAGATCACAGATTACACACACAAAAAAAAAACAGTAAACAGCTAAACTGTGCTCAGCATTAATGGAAAAAAAGAAACAATTCTTAAACAGCTAATTAGAATGATTATCTACAGAATCATGTGAAAAGATAAAGTGAAATGATATTTCATAAGTGCGTTATTTATTAATTTATTAATTTATTACTTTTATACAGACATGGTTAATTAAGTAGGGCTGCAGCATCTCAAAAATAGACAATCTCAATGCGACATAACATATGCTTCCCTTGTATGCTTCAGTTCTGCATAGATTATAATGGGAGAGATTTAGGGTGTCGACAGGGTGTTAGCGTTCTGTGCATTTCATAGAACACAAAACCTCTGTGAGTGGATACATTGTGGGTGGTTTCTTTTTCTTTCTGTTGCACATCCTTGTAAATAATCAATCCAAGAATAATGATGTCTCTTAGGCGGCTCTGTTTTGAGTTGCACAATTTCACTTCTACATTAATCTTTGTATTGTGTCAGTGACAATAAGAAGTTTGTCACTCCACAGCTGCGCATTTTATATATATATTATATATATATATATAAAATAAATCAAATATTTCCTCAGATCAGCCATATCAACTGTGAATTTCTTCAGAAGTGCGTTTTTTTATTTTGCTGAGCCGCACAATGTTCTTTTCAAATTATTAAAAATCAATACGTACGCCCAGCAGCGTTTTTCCTACAGTTTATCCATGGTGAGAGCTTCTATTTGGCAGGATGTGTCCATACTGTAAATAATTCAGCACTCATGTAATGGATGCTGGTTTGGTAATTAACCTGCTTTTCTGAAAGACAAAAGGATTCATTTTCAGACAATGTTTGTCACCAAGGGGTCTTTAGCTCATAAATGAACAATGAGGTTAGAGTGTTTCCTTTTTTATTAATACTGCACAAACAATATACTGTACATCGAAAAATGTAGATACCTAAGCACCTAAGCTCACACTTATGTTTTTTTTGTTTTTTTTATTAATTTTAAAACCATTTAAACATGTGAAAATGTCTTATAGTATATTATAAATTATGTAAAAGATCATTTTAATTGATAGACCAGAATTGACAAATGTGGATAGATGGATGGATGGACAGTTAAATAGATTTCTAAATGCACAATATAGATTACTGTAACTTGATGTATTGAAACTGATAGCAAACAAACAAAATTGTCATATGATATTATGTTTGCACATAAATAAGTGACCTTGTAGTTTAATGGGGGACTAGATGTCTTTTTTTTTTGTCAGAATGTGAATAGGGAATATTTCTCTGGCTATCTCCATCTGTCCACTAGTTTTATTGTGGCCCATGTTGGTGGTCCACTGGGACTCTTGGGGCTCTGTAATGGGCAATATAACTAAGGGCATTTCACTAAACCCTCACCCCCTGCCTTTACCCTTTATGACACACATGGACACACACACGTACACCCTAGCCCCATTATAGCAGTGTAGCACTGATGGAAATAAGCCTCTTCTGCCAAATGAACTAAATCTAGAGCACAACTCTTGAGTAAAGAGAATTAAGCTGCCATATTTTATAGGCAGTTCGAAACTTACATAACTAGTGATTGGGAGTTGTCTTTGATTAGCATGGTGTGAAATTAATCTTTGCATTTGGAACACTATACAGAGCCCTTTACGTCTTTGGTCTCTTTATAGATTTGAGTGCTAAACATTTAGCGCTTGGATTGTAAATCCACTTTAATAATGATTTTAAACCTTTATCACCTTTATCAAAATGTCGCTGTTTTATTTTGGGCTGATTATGGAAGTCTCCTTCCATTCACTGATAATTACAGCTATTTTCAGCTGTAAATGCTTATCTCTCTTACACTTCTGAACTGAGCGGCTGGTGACACCATGGAATACCTTGTTAGACAGTTTCCGGCAACATTGGAAATGTCAGTGCCATTGCCCTTCAAACATGCCACTTCTGAAATGGCAACCTCTGTGATGGAGCCTGCTAACCAATCACTTTAACTTGAGCCGTAACAAACCATATTATCTAACAGGGTCAAATTAAAATCACAATTTAGACTAAAATGCTGCTTCGTTGTATGGGAACTTTACAATGTGAGTTTTAAAGGGATAGCTTACGTAAAAAAACTTGGAGTACAGAAAAATATATTTTTTAAAGAGTTAACTCAGTCTGGTTTTGTATATACAAGGAAAGACAGTGAGGTTCAAAACAATTCAAACCCCTATTGACTTTTATTGTATGGTTTTTTGTATGTAAAAAAAAAAGAAAAAAAAAGAAGTCATACCGGTTTGGAAATACATGATATCAGGGGTTTTATTTTTAAGTCAACTGTTCTTATAACTCTTGATTGGATCTTGCATCTCCACACATCAAAGCAGGGAACATCTGTCCACTGTAAATTTTGGCATTTCTCACTTTTAAAGTCATCTGATGTCTCTTCAGTCAGAAGAAGTGAAGATATAGACATGCCATCTGCTTCTCACCATGTATTCTGTCCATATGACACAACTCTTTCAAATATCATAACACGTCTTGTCACACCCTCACTTCATAGCCCTTGGAATCTCAAAGATGAACAAAGAGCATTTTAAACTTATTTTACAACTGTAGTGTGACACACTTTTCAGTGAAACAGGTAAAGGTGGGTGGGGCTTGATTTGGTCCATCAGAAAGTGATTGGATTGTGAGAAGTGGTTGTTTCAATCCAGAACAGAGCAAGAAAAATTGCAGTTTGTCGTTTGCAGTGATGCATTTTGTGTTAAGAAGTAGATAATTATTAAGATTATTAATTATTCAATCTTCATCAAAAATCACAGTTTGCAATTAATTCAGTTTAATGTAATAAATGCATTACATCATCAAACCATCTTTCCAAACCTTTGACTAGTACTGGTCTTATTCCCTCAATAGGGAGTAGTGTAAAATCCACCAAAATCTGTGGACAGAAGTGTGAAAACATTTTGAGTGAGATTTGCTGATGCTGTTTGCAGTGATCTTCGCTATATAAAGTCTGCAAAAAGTTGCAAGCAAATTAAAATTTCTCACAACACATTTGTTATAAATATAATTAGTTATACTGATTTTTTTTTATTAAATATATAAAGGGAACAAATGCACATTACTGAAACATTTAAACATTTGTGTATAGTCAAGAAAAATTTGAACATTCATTTAGCAGACGCTTTTATACAAAGCGGATTACAAATGAGGACAATGGTAACATTGGAAAAATAACAATTATTATATAATAAATAAAAGCGCAACAGATAGAACAGAAAAAGAACAGAGCAATCTATATAGGCCTTTTCTGTTTTGTTTTTTTTACTGTATGAGTCAAAAGAAAAGGAATAGATACAGTAGAATAGAAAAAGCATAGAAAAGCTACTGTTATTTGTTTACTTATTATACAAATCATTTTGACACCCTGTTTGCATTCATATCGGGTCATGCATTGTAGAAAGATTATTTTGACAATAATAAAACCATGCTTAAAAATATGCACATGCAGATTTAGCCTTTTTACAGCCATTGTTTCCCTACTACCAGTAAACCATTCACGCCAGCATGTTTGCCATCTGTTGACCGTGGCGGTCTCACACGGGAGAGCGATGCACTTTTGTAAGTCGCTCTGGATAAGACCGTCTGCTAAATGTCTTTAATTGAGACGTCTTCTGCTGGAGAGGGAGGAACAGGCGAGAAGAGACTCTCGTGAAGATGTCCCTGCTGTTCCGGTTGATTGTAACACTCATCACACGTTCATTTGAAATTGCCATTCTGTTCCTCTGTCTTCCTTACGAGTTAAACACTTAAAGAAAGTTTCGAATGACTAAAGTTAAATGCATTTGGAATTCGCTCCTTCCCTAATACGAGCAGCAGCGTCTGCATAGCATTACGTGTTTTTTTTGTAAAACCGTTGGATACTCATTAAGAGCAAATAGCTTCCCTCCACCAGCTGCACAGCTGGAAGTAAGTGTGTAATTAGGGTAAGAAACTAAGCGTTTCTACAAATTGCTTGTGCCCCTGTGTTGTATTACCGCTACACGAGTGGACGGGATGTTTCAATTTGCTTTAAAGGTCTTTTTCACCCCCTACAAAGCAAAACACTGGCGTTTTAAATAATGTTAAGCAATGTCTTTTGGGTTTAGAAACTTGCACTTTGGCAAAATGGACAGCGGTCTTAAAATGACACGGTCCAATGATGGGCCAGTCATTTTAACTGAATTACGTCGCTGGGCCCTTTCCACATATCGACAGAAGAGGGAAAGGATAAATGGCTCCGACACCAGCAGTCTTTGCCACCAAAGCTGTTGACTGAAATCCTATAAGAGAGAATGATTTAAGTGTACAGAAAATCAATGGTGTTGATCTCTTTTAATCAGTGAGCAGCATAACTACACATTGCCTGTTGATTTTCAATCCTGCAAACCTCCCTGCGCTGAATGGCCCCTGCCACAAGCATCCCACTCCACTTCCATTCAGCCTTAAAGTGCAGAACGATTCTGAGTGAGAAAAGTGAGCACAATTACCCAGCTTGTTCCATTTGCTGCTCGAAGTTCACAGTTTCTATACCAAAGAGAGGGGGATATACTTCATTCTGACAGACTCTTAAGACGTGAAAAAGCGATGTGACTAAACCAGAACGCTCTGGTTGTGGGGGGTCTGCTGCTCTTTTTTTCCATCTAAGTATTATAAATGCAAATATTTAGTTCCTGTTTATACCGAAGAAATCCTCAGAGGAATAACAGGTAACTGGGCAATTTATTGACGTCCTCGCGCAACTAGTTTCAGGTTCGGACCATCAATCTTCTAAAATGGTTTGCTATTGACGTTTTGCTGCAGAAGGGGTATTTGCATCAGGTTTTCATGAAGTTTGCATTTCCTGCAATTAAAATGCATCCGAGACTAATGCTTTGCAGAGTGGATTGCATGACAGGAAAGAAAACCAAGTTCTAACTTTTGAAGTTTACCACAGTTTTTCTATACATTTTGATATATGTGATGTATAATTTTATGTATTTCTTTAGTTGTTTTTTTGCTGTAATTAAATAAGTAAATAATTAATAATTATACTCATTATTATACATATTATATGCACTATATACAATATGTATGAAACAAGTATTATATAAAAATGTCAATAAGACTTATTGTGACCTAAATGTTAACTATTATTATTTCTATTTATTCTTACTGGAATGTGGCATAAAACAAGAATGTTTGCAAAGCATGTCCCCCGTTAATGCCCTTAACTAAGAAAAAAAAAAACGTTTTTTGTTTTCCTGTGACACAAATATTAATCTGTTTATTTGCTGAAAAGCTAGAAACAGAAGTTGTTGCGATTACATAACTCATTTTTTCAAAAGTCTGTTTCCCTAATCCATCGGTGGAGCTAATCACAGCACAATCACACATGGCTTTATTCCAACTGTAGCTTAGGAATGCAGGTTCATTTTCTCCACCTTTTCGCTACTGTTTAGGCTGTTTAGTTTACCTGCCACATTCAGTAGTGTGTGCTAGTTTAAGATTCACAGCTGGTTTGGCAGCTCTGATCAGCTCCTTTGCTCTATGTGTGGTCATTGTGGTAAAAAAACCCCAGCTGGATAAATGAACTTGACATAGAGGAGGCTGTTCTAAATGCGTTCTGAGTTTCTGTTTTCACGGTCAACCTCATCAAAAGAATCCAGCTTTAATCTCTCATACTGCTGAGTTATGAATCAATATTTCAGAGTCTAAAATTACCTTCTAATGTTGTTTGAAAATCGAAACACTCCAGTAGCTTAAACCTTCACCTGGCCACCTCTATAAATAATCACTGTCTTATTATCAGAAATGGCATGGCACTTTGCCACATCTGCATACGTTTGTACTGTATATTAATTGAATTAATTGGTATATTCTAAAAACAGTACATTTCATTCCATAACTTGGTTTATTTTTGTTCACAATTTAAGTTCTAAAACATATTTCTGAAACAAGACAGCAAACAACAATATTTAAATATATACAATATATATATTCAAAATGGTTAACAATACAATAATGGAACGGCTCTTTGTTGTAGTACATTTTCTTGTCGAAAATCAATATTACATATACGCCTGAAACATGTACTCTGTACCAAGTCTATATTTAATATATTTTTCTCAGCATGTGACAGATATTATAAACTTTATTACCTATATCACTTCATAATATAAAGATGCTCAGTGCTGGAAAAAAAAGCAAAAACCCACAATAATAATACAGAGAACAGCACATTCAGATAGATAGATAGAATTTCAACTTTTAACTATTTTGCCATATCGTAACTATTATATTATTTTATATTATGTTATATTATATTGCTCGCTATCACATAATATACTCCCCAGGGATTCTTTTGCTCCAGACAAAAGAAAATCGCAGTATCCTATATGTTTCCACATCTCAGTATCTTTTGTATTCCATGCTGTATGTCAACACAGTCACACTTTTTTCACATCAGCAAATCTAAAGCAAATCAGTTTACAATTAATGCCTTATTTGGGTTCTGCGATATCGTACTGTCGGGCTCCGCCGTGGCTACAGGGGAGGATGAGAGTGGTGTAACGCAATCCCCCTAAGGTATTTTTGATCTGGAAATTGTGTTAAATTGGCCAGCAGTTGAAAGCAGATGAATGCGAGCCATGTCTGAAATAGAGCATAATGTGAACGCAGATGGAGAATAAAAAATGCAGATGCCCTGGAAGGTCATTCCGATCAGAGTGCATTGATCCTCAGGGTTCAGTTTAGAGAACTCAGATGCGTAAACAAAGAGGAAATTGACGCTTCCTCATGGGTTTTGCTCAAATGGGTTGAATTTCAGTGACTTCCCAGTATTCTTTTTTCTAGTTGTCTCATTAACCTTGACATTGATTGGTACATGCACACTTTTACTCTGGCCACCTGAAAACAGTGCACAGAGGCGACGTTAATGTATTCCAGCTAATGATAATGGTAGGACAGCTTCCCCAGCGATCTTCCTGGCAATTCTCGAAGGACTGACAAAAAACCTCAGCTCGTATTAAAGAAAGCTGGCAGCCGCAGGGCACAAATTTGCATTATTTTGTCCAGCCACATTTTTTAATCTGTGACAGGCTTGCCACTCAGCCCAGACCTTCCCTACATGACCCACTTTCCTCACAGCATATGCTGTCAAGCAAGATGCGCAGATTTATGAGAAATCAAAACGGCCCCAGCTAAATAAACTGGCCGATCTCCTTGATGGCACAGATGAAAGACACAGGTGCCTCATCTCAGTACACTGAGGCCACTTCTATTGGATTTTTTATTCTTCTTGCATGTAAGCCTCTATATTTACTGAAACGCTGAGGGTGAGACTGGAAGTATTATTTCCAAAAGTACTTCATTGTGTCGTTTTGCATTCACCTCACGAAGATGGTAATTGTATGTTCTAGGAAAAATTGCAGTCTGTCTGACTGCCTCCCCTGCAATTCAGTAACCGGGGGTCTGTACAGAAATCAGACAGGAAATGTGTTCATTTGGAGTGACCTCCCCCTCAAGCTGTACCTTCAGATGGGGTGAGAGGAGCTGTGTTATCCACAGCACACACTTTTTTCTGTGCACAAAAAAACTAAAAGAGTGATCAAACATAAGCCATTTTCTTCTAGTGCCTTATTCTTGAAAAAAAAAGGGTGGTAATTTAAGCAAATTCCATGCAACGCCTATTAATAAATCACGGCTAATCACAGTTAATTGCTATTTTTTATATAAGAAAATAAACACACTCTATTCATCAATGAATACAAAATAAAAGTCATTTGACCGTTTCCACAAAGTGGAACAAGTTAGCACAAGCGTTTTTCTATATTGATATTAATAAGTTATACCATCTAATAGCATATTAAATAGATTTTTGAAGGATCATGTGACACTGAACAGTCTCATTTGATTGCCATCACAGAAATAAATTATATTTTAAAAGCTATTTTAAATTTAATTAATTTTGAATTAAATAAATGTCAAAAACATTTTTATTTATCATTGTAAACTTTTGAATGATAACGATAGAATATTATTTAATACAATTTTGGATTTACATTTTCTTACTACATTTTCCTAGCACTGGATTGGATTCCTTTCTTTGCATGTAGAGGAATGTGAAGGTTTCTCCCCCCTCATTTTTGCTCTTATGAACTCTGCTTGTTTTATCAGTGCTCTCTCCAAAAATGATTTCAAAATGATCTAATAATGCTGCATAGTGGTATATAACACAATCACAACCATAAGGCAGTATATATTTCTTTTTCAGTCCTGTAAATACAAAAGCAGTTACAGAGGGATTTATTCAGCTTTGATTTATAGATGCCTCACAGAAATAGATAAGTGCACCTGTCTGCTTCAGCAGTGTTGCTCGTGGCCAGCGGGCATCAAATCCATATTATATTCAACAATTCACTAGACCGTTGTTTCCCGACACTTCTCTGCAGGATTTAGCCCAAAACCAATCATCAACTTCTTATGCATCCATCAGTGTCTATTGAAAATGCAATGTAATATTCATGTGATTCCTCTCCATTTGCTTATTTGCTTTTTGTATTTAAAAAAATAAAAATAAAAAATGCTTTTAGTAATGCCGTTCTGAATTACAAAAAAAAAAAACAAGTTTTCATCACCATTCATAATTTTCTCTGAAAAAAAAAAAAATCCTTTCTGCAGGTAGTTGAGAGGAAAGTGATTGGTCTTGTGCGAAATGGTTTTGTCCAGTGATTAAATGATAAATTTTGCTGAACAAGTAGGGTTTCACAGAGTCAAAGCATAGCTTTGTCTAGGGATAATTTGAGATAACTACAGCTGAGTGTTCTCAGAGGGAAAAGTCATGTTTACAGCATGCTGTGAAGCCGCTGAACGTCTTTTCCTTTTCTTTTCATTTCTGAGGTAATGCATGTGATTTGAGTCATGCTGTGATTTTAAGACCTGGGGGGGGGAAAGTTTTAAGTGCTCTGGAAACAAAATTTCCCACGATCCACAGTAGGAGACATCAGTCAACCTAACAATTCCTAGTAGCCATCAGACAGGTTAAAATGACCCACTCGTATTATCCTCTCAAATGTACCAACAATTAGGCTAAAAAGGGAAACCTTTAGTTTTCATCTCTATACCGTATGTTGAGTTTTTCCTTGAGTGGACTTTTGAATTCTTTGACAGCCGGGTTGAGGCAAAGTAAAAAGTTATTGCAGATAAACCTGACAAGTTCTTTGTGATATTTCTTTGACGCTTGAGGTCCAGAGGCTTCAATTCTTGGACTTTGAATGTCTGACTGTTTTATTCAGCCTTTTCCTTTTGTAGAGAAAAAGTTGTGATTCTCTAGCTGGAAGCTGGGATGGCTGATAATCAAGAAATGGTGTGGACCGGCTCTATCATTGATTTTCAGGGAGTCGCTCCAAAGGCGTTGAGAAATGTATGATCCAGGGTGGTGCAACTGAAGACCTACAAATCTTTCTTTTAAAGTTATTGTGTCAAAGTCAAAGAGAAGAAAGATGAAAGCAGTTAAGGATCGTAGGAAAGTCTGACTGTGAAGCACCTTGGAGAATTTGAACAGGTCACGGCTGAGTTAAACGGCTTTATGTTGGCGAGTGGGAATTTGGTTGGCTTTACCCACATGTATAAAAGTGATAATGAGCAGCAGTAATGACATTTCACATTTACATTTATGCATTTGGCATGCACCTTTACCCAAAACCACTTACACTGCATTCAAAGGAGACATTTTCATCAGTTCCCTGGGTATCAAACCATATTTTGCCTTATTTAGTTTGAAAGCTAATTGAACTACAATTTGAACCACTGTCAATGCATAGATGCTCCTTTAAACTAAAGTGATTTATAAATAAATTCTAAGGTCGTAAAAGTGACAATGTGCCACTGCACTGCGTCAGTTCCACTTTTAATGAGAAAGAAACGTTGTATAATTTGTGATTTCCAGCTGTTTGTTTGGATAACTCAGCGATGCTTCTTGGCTTGTTGAATGGAGAGAGCTGTCCATCTTATCAAAGTGCTAATGAGTGTTTGCTAATCTTTTTGTAAAGCGCTTCAAATCATTTTAATTACTTTAGCATGTACTCCAAATATTGTATGCAAATCTGCATACTGAGTAGCTCTGTCAGTCTACCTGGTGCTCTCTAATCATCGGTTTTATCTTACAACTGTTTAGCTGCTTCATTTGCAATTCACAAAAGTAAATACGTTTTTATGCCTGTGTTAATCCTAACTCGGTGATTAGCAGTCCTGGTTAGAGAGACAGGTGATGTTAGACGATTTTGTATCCAGCCTGGCGTAGTCCTTATGCTTCTGTCACCGACCAAATCACTGCATCCATAATTTAGAAACACTACATCACTTTGAGTAGTTCTTATCCCTAATGACCGCTTTGTTTGCAGACAAGCCAATGAAGAATGACAGCCCTAAATGGCTTCACATGATGCCAATTTATGGAAAAAAAATCCTGCCTAAAGTATTTGAAAAAAAAAAAAAGCTTGTTGAATTCCACAAATCGCTAAAATAAAAAAAATACATTGCGATTAATGGTGCTTGCATTTTAATGCATTGTATTTTCATGGCTTGCATTTTTATGCGCTGCATTTTAACATGGTTGTATATTTACGTAGTGAATATTTCAAAAGGAAACATTTCACAAACATTTTCATGGTTAAAATTCAGTAATCAATATTCACCTCACAAAGTTCATTTTCGAAATATTCCGTTTGTTTAATAATTCCAGCAATAATATTCGTCAGGCAACTTTCAGTTATTTTTATTTCACTTTACAAATTCGCTTCCTAAAATTCAGTGGTTCAAATACGACAGAGCGGACATCCGGGAACTGCAGGAAAAGCAGTAGATTAAATCGTGTAGCGGCCAAATGCACGCATAATTAGGGGTTATTATTTAAATTGATCAAATTCTATATTAAACAGATTTAAACAGACAGTCTGTCATGATCTGTTGCCTTTAAGTTATATGTTATATTATGACTTTAATTTATGTATGTTAGAACAAGAGTTCCCGCTCATGAATCTTCTCTTTAAAACAGGTCTGCCTGACGAATATTATTGCTGGAATTATTAAACAAACTAAATATTTTAAAAATTAACTTTGTGAGGTGAATATTGATTGCTGAATTTTAACCATGAAAATGTTTGTGAAATGTTTCCTTTTGAAATATTCACTACGTCAATATACAACCAGCGCATAAAAACACAAGCCATTAAAATCCAAGCACTGTTAATTGCAATGCTTTGTTTTCGATTTGTGGAATTCAACAAGCTTTTTATTTCAAATACTTTAGGCAGGATTTTTGTTCCATACCAACTGATATAAAGTCCAGCTGAACAAATTATGGCACAGCTCCACAGCGAGTGAGAAGCTGATCAGAGACAATACAAGAGGGGTGTTGCTGTGAGGAGATCTAAGAAAAGCATCACATATGTTCAGAACTGCATACTAGCGGTACACCTTTTTTGGTGCACCACACAGTATGAGTGTGAGGTGTTATATACTGTAGGAAATATTTAATTGGATTCATACAGATGTTGTGCTGTAACTAGTTTGTACAGAAATAACCTTATTAAATACAGTGCATCACGTCATGTTTTTTTTTTTTTTTTTTTCAAAGATTGTACAATGTTTTCCCAAAGCAAGCATTTTCATAGCAAAGGATTATATGACACTGAAAACTGGAGTGATAAAGCTGAAAATTTATCCTTTTCCAGTAACAGGAATACATTACATTTTAAAATATGTTAAAATAGAAAACTGGTATTTTAGGTTTTAATTATTTGGGGTTTTTTTTTCTTTTTTTTTTTTTTTTTGGACTTCTTTCAAAAACATTAAAACATTTTACTGACCCCAAGCTTTGAATTATATTAAATTAAGTTATATTACAACATTTTGCAAAAGATTAAATATTCAATATTCAGAAAACTGTTAAAAGCCACGATAACACTTAGTTCAATCCAGAAAATGTATTATGGACTACAGTGTTTACCAGATCTGGGATAAAGAGTTACCTCTGTAAATGATAGGGTGTTGTCTGGGGGCCTTTATTCAAAACACAGTGTGTTTGATTGCCTCTGTTAAATACACCTTCTCTTTCACTGCCTAAAAAACCTTATAACCCACATATTTGCTCCTGATAATTGCACAGAAATGGATATAAACAATTAATGCGTTTTATAAAAGATACATATCACCCTTCCCCCTTTCATTCGTGTCATTTATGAAGGTAACAGTGATTATATTTTCAGGTTATACAAATACTCTCTTATCAGCAGCATACTCATGACATCATCAAAAATACACAGAAACTCAAAATAAATGATAAATTGTGATCCCTTCATGCGCATCGCTGTGCACCAATCTGATCACATTCATGCTTGCAAGATGAGGTATAGCGTTCGTTTAGAAATGACAGATGTCTTTTGTGAGTGAAACATGTCAGATCAAACTCTGCGTTGTTTCACATGACAATTTGCGGGAATGTGGCCGCTGCAGTAACCATGGAAACAACTGCTTGGGGTGACGGGGGTTAGAGCAAAACAGGGAGCGTATCTCTTGTATTTTCTAAGCCTTAGTCTCGGAAACTGCCTAACTAAGCTTTATGCCGTAAACATCGTCAAAGGGTGGGATTCCTTTCAGCCCACCGTTTCGGCTTCAAACCCTGAACCCTTGATCACCTCTGCTTGTAAGGGTGAGAACATGTGTGAGAAGAGAGGCAGGTCATACACACAGAATACATGCAGCCACCTACTTGGCTCGCATGGAGCAGCATCTCAAGATATACTGTTTCTGACCCAGTCCCCCTCTCATCATCTCTGGAAAACTTCTTTAAGTCTCTTGAGATGTTAAAATTCCACCCTTTTACCTATATTTTGTATTTTGTTTAAATAACTGTTTTCTAATACATTTTCAAATGCAATTTTCAGTGTTACAGAATCATTCTAATATGCTGATTTGATCTAATACTGTACGGTTGGAATGACAATAAAAGCCTACTTGACTTGATTTGACTTAATATCTTTCAACACTAAATTTTGATTGGTCCTTAACATACAACATATTCACTATCAGAAACTTTGCAAGTATTCTACTCACCCTAAACCTACCCTAACAGTTTACTCTTAGAGTTAATAGACGTGTAGTTGCTAATTAATGAAAATTAGCTGGCGTGTAGTTGACATGTAGTTACAAACAGTGTTGGGGCTAGTTACTCAAAAAAGTAATATATTATATATTACTCTCAAAAATAGTAGTGCCCTACATTACTTTATTACTCCCTGGAGAAAGAAACTAGTTACATTATTAGTAATATTCCTAGTTAATTTTTTTTTTTTTTATTACTCTATAATTGCCTGAGATGCATCAGATGGAGGGAGAACATACAGAGGAGGAGTGTTCTTTAGGGTCTTTATTACGCCAACAACAGACTGGCACTGTCTAGCACAAATGACTACAAACAACTGTACTTGAGCAATCAAGTACAAACAAGTATTAACTTCCTCAATATTTAACAAACACTGTCTAGT
>JAUMHQ010000078.1:5346838-5357800 GCA_032361165.1 Enteromius paludinosus | reverse complement strand
GCCCCCTCCCCTTCCCTTCTGTTCTCTGTGCTGTGTGCCTTGTGTGTGATGAAAGTGCTACTGGCAAATGTAACGCAGGTAACTAGCTCTGGAAAATTTTAATAATATTAAAATTTTAAGACAAGTAATGCCTTACACTACTAGTTACTGAAAAAAGTCATATTATTACAGTTACTTTGTAACGCGTTACACCCAACACTGGTAATAAAAGTTACTTATAGTTAGTAGAATGTCTAAATTGGACTATCAAAATATAGTCTTACCAAAATGTATTTTTGTGACATTACAAAGGTTAAGTTTTGCGTACTGTGTTCTTGCATAAATAAAAGTACTAATTTCTTTTAAACAATCGCTTTGAAATGGTGTACTGACATCACAGTAGTGATGGTATATTTAATAAATTTTTGAACAGATTGGTTGAATGAGCAATGTCTCTTATGGTCTAAATTGACAGGTTTATATTTCCAATTTCTGTGTGGAGAAAATGAATGTAATTTTTAACATCAAGAACGAGGATGTTCCACTCAGGTCTGAGAATTTTCTTGGGGAAATTCTAGTTTATGGTTATCCTGTCAGTTTACGCTCTAAGCTAAATGCCCATCCTGCATCTCATTAGCATATTTTTTTTTTGCGATTTGAATTAGTGACTCGGAAGTATGAGTTGTGTTTTTAACGAGATGTAGCCCACATAATCACATTGCCCCCTCCGGGTAATGGTGATCTAATT
This sequence comes from Enteromius paludinosus, assembly GCA_032361165.1. NCBI lineage: Eukaryota > Metazoa > Chordata > Actinopteri > Cypriniformes > Cyprinidae > Enteromius > Enteromius paludinosus. The sequence goes on along the minus strand of JAUMHQ010000078.1, from coordinate 5,357,073 downwards.
ACCAATAAAGTGTAACGAACCATCAGAGTGTAGATGATTTTGTGACGGCTTGAATTTCTCCTTCAGTTTTCCAGTCGCACTAGAGAGAAGAAGCAGTGGCGCGTGCCATTTCGCCACGTTTTGCGCCACACTTCCTCCTGAAATAAGCTCTCTCTCGTTCTGTTGACAAAGCAAATTAGAAAATTGGAGGAAAAAATCACATCTCTCAGCTTTGCTTTGGTCTGCAGAACGGATCTTTGTAAATAACATCTAGTGGACGTCGGCTCAAGGTGGAGTACTTTATAATGTCGCAGAGCGCTGTTTAGATAACATTTTGACCGATCAGCATCAGACGCAGATGAAACACAAATGTCTTTGTCTTGTGACCTCCCTGAGGATGTGGCTACTCATATTCTGCTCACATGACAGATCAAACCCAATGTGATAAGCAGCTGCCTTCCTTTTATTTGTATTTTTTTTAGAGGCATCTGATCCTCTTGACGTCGCATAGCATCTTTTATATGTCCTTTATATTAATATTCATACACTCAAGGTCTGTGTGCATAACGGAAAGATTAAAAATTATTCTAGACGGTGTTGTAAAGTGCTTTGCAGTGCACTCTTTGGTTTGTTACTACATAAATCATTATCTGAATGTGTCTCACATCCAAGTGCTTAGAACCTTCATCATTACTGCTTTTTTGTTTCAAGAAGCAAGGAAACGGAGCAGTGCTGTCCTTGAAACACACCTCGATATGAACCACCGAAGGCCGTTCAGTCTCATACTCACCATGCATTTTCTTTTTCTTTTCAATTGTGTGTTTGTACTTCTCAAAGAAACTTTCACTCTGTTTACTGTCAGCAAAGTTATTCCATATAAGTTCTCCCCCCCATGTTGTTTTCCGTTTCCGTATAAGAGTGTCGATGTAGCAAGTTCTGGGTAGATTAAGTATTGTCTGGCAGCTGTCTGTGTTTTGTGGACCCGATAGCCCTGGCAGGCGAATCAGCAGCTAGCAGTGAATTAAAGAGCGCTTTCTGCCTCATCAACATGTTTGATATCTTCATAAACTACTCTGGAAACACAGCAGCTCTTCAACGCAGATGTCCCACGGACACCAGGCTCCCTCAAGACTTCGCCTGTATCAGCAAACCTAATTGAAAGGCTGTGGGAAATTGAAAATCCCCTGTCGATAGTTTAAGTAGCAATGAGCGACTTGAAGGACGGTTAATTGTAGACGGTTTACTTCAGTTCTAGTGTTGTGTTGTTTAAAGGCATTTTTAAAACGAGTGGTTATGAGTAAGCTTTCGTTCTGTTTAATAAGGCGTCTGCAGGTGTCAAGCTGCTGAAACTTCTCCCTCCATGCTGGTCTAATTAGTGCGATAAACAAAAGATCATAAACAAGATGCCTCGCTTTCTCCATAATCTAAAGCCAAAGTGTCTTTATTATACCATAAACGCTGTAATAATGCAACAAAGAATCAAACCCGTCTCATTTCTCAATTAACATTATGCAGCGCGCTCTAAAACATATGCAGTGTTGCAAATGCGTGTCCATTTTGCTAATTTCCCATTAAATGTATCCCACAGCTATTTCTTATTCTTTTGCACTTGCTAAACGACACGCCGTGAGACCCAGATTAAACCGAAAGTAATGAAGTTGTTCCGAAAAAGATCTCACACTATTTAGCGGCAGACTTGAAAATATCGACTCTTATATTGATGAAACAATCAGCTGCGAAAAATTGTCACTTCCATTTTCTCTTTACTACCAATTGAGAAGCATCTCGCCTTATCAGCTCTGCACAGACGGGCACTCACAGGGAGAGAAGGTTCATCTTTTAGCCACTTATCAATTTGTCCAGGTGATACAGTGGGGCAAAGCTCTTTGCTCCTCACACAGCAGAGGAGAGCAAGAACAGCACAATTGATGACTGAAATGATCGGAGTTTGCATTCTGGAGCAGGCCTCTAACTGTCTGGTTATCAGAGGAGCGTGTCGCGGAATACAAATAAGGCCACTCTTGCTTTGTTCCTGCTGCTGTTTGCTTATTACTTGCGATTTTTTTGTTGCTTAGTTTATCCTGAAAGGCATATCAAAATGGCGCATTATAATATTTTGATGGAGGTTAAAAGCAAAACAAATGAAGTGGCCCATGGAATAAAAGAGGGATTCAATTATGAAAGATGTGGATTGGGGTTTTAGCAGTGGAGATTGTTGCCGTAAACACGCCGTAACTTTAATGGATCATTATCCAACATAGAGACAACGTCTGATAAAATGATGAGTAATGAATACATTTGCTCTTTGTGTGGTTTCAGACTTGTTTATATACTTTTAATATAAAGATTTAATTTAAGCCTCGATTGTTTGCACAGTGTTTGCCATCTTATTTTGTCTAATTTTATTTGTTTAGCTTTTCTATTTGAAAAATAATTATGTGGCCCGTTGTTTCGAACTCATTCTGGCAATCTGTGTGTGTGTGTGTGTGTGTTTTCTTTTCCATGTCCTAATCCACTTCAAATACTCGATGAGTAATTGGACATGCCAATCATTTTACACTGTGCCTGCAGCAGAGTTGTATCTTTGGCTGGGTACTCCTAAAAGCATCTTCAAAAAGAGGCATTCAGCCTTCTATTAAAGTTTTAAAGTTCAGGATTACTGAAATTAAAATACAAATTAAAATACAATTAAATACAAATTTGTAGGAGGTTTGGAAATTGCATTAAAAAATTATTCCTGGAATTCTCATAAAATGATTGAAATAAATAACAACTTTTTTTAGATGAAAAAATGAATATTTCTTTAACCCATGTGCATGAACCCAGTTTGGTGTAATGAAACAAGAAAATCATAAAACACGTCCATGACTTTGTGTCATATTTTATTTATTTTTTATTTATTTATTGGTTATTTCTGGTGAAATTGAGTAACCAAAAAATGAAGTATAATAATTATGATAATGTTTTTTCTTTTAATGATGAAAATTTTTTCTCTTTGTTTTTGTTTTGTTTTTTTAAGGTCTGGAACCAACATAAATGAAAAGATAACATTTCTTCTTTTCATTGATCTTGAACATCTTTATTTGTCTTTGGCCCATAATAGAAAAATCGCACCGAGCTTGTCCTGTTTTTGCTCCCGATTCCTGTATGCAGCACTGACACGACGCTCAATATATTGTGTGTGCGTGACAGACTATTTCCTTTCATGTATCACTTGCTCAAAAACCAAGAGTTTATTCGTCCTTTTACCCTCCTGGATACGAAAGCGTTGCAGTATTGAAATTGGAACGTGGAAGGGGGATGAGATGGATGTACGAAAGAGTGTGCAAGAGAGAGACACTTATAAACTCTTTGATGCTAAATGTAAAAGAGTGTTTCTGTGATCAAACAAGTAATACAGCAGCAAGAGGCTTTCACAAAGTGAAAAGTAACAGGGAGGTTAGATACTTCTTAGCACTGTGTGTGTGTATGTGTACAGTAAGTCTGTGGAAACAGATTTAGCAAAGTGCTCTTTATGTGTTTTGACTCATTTTAATCTCATTAATATTTTACAAAAGGGCAGAGATATGTTTTCTGTAGCTTTTCATGCAGGAAGAAAGGCTGGGTTACATTAACATACGATCCTCCTTCCTCTATAAAGATGGTCTCAAGGGACTTGAAGTATCATTGAACAAACACTTCATTAAAACTATACCACACATTGACAAGCTTATGAATATCTATCCATTAAATACATAGATAAATGCACATAATATAGCCATAAGCTACAAGAGGCCATTTATTATAGTTAAAAGAGGCATTGCATAAAATGGAACATAAAGAAAACAATTGTTTGTAATTGTAATTGTTATTACAATTTAACATAAATCTTGATAAAAAAAAAAGCACTGAACTGATTAATTATATATCATTTTTAACTATGAGGAAGTGCATATGCACAAAATGTATCTAATATATTTCCTTAATATGTTAAAAAAAGAAAAGCCTTTACATTTACAGAAAACAGTTAAACTGTGAAATATGTTTTTACATTTTAAATAAATGTTTTCTATTTTGATGAGTTTTAAATCATAATTTATTCCTGTTATGGCAAACTAAATTGCAACTACTCTCATCATTACTGATGCACAATCCTTCAGAAATAATTATCTTATGCTGACTTACAAGCATTTCTTTTTATTGTGTTTGAAAACTGTGGTGCATTTCATGATTCTTTGTTTAACAGAAGGTAAAAAAAAGAATGGCATATTTTTGAAATATGCATTTGTTTCTAATAATGTTGTACTCTTACTTTTGTGAAATTGAATGCATCCTTGGTGAATAAAAGAGAAAAAACGATTGTAGTGTACATCACCAGTGTCTCTGAGACACTAAACATGAAATAAGTAAAGTCAGTGTCAGTAAAACATGAGGGTTTATTAAAGACATAAACAGAAAAGAATATACAGTACACAGCTTTCCGGTCTTTGAGAAAGTCTTCCAAATGAACTTGAGAGAACTGGCCCAGATTTCTCTCAGGGAGATCTTTCAGTGATAAATGCACTCTGTGTTGATAAACATCTCCCTTGATACAATTTATCATCTGTCGTCATTTTCCATGCTGCAAGAGATAAGAACAACACCAGATTCGGTTTAACATAACCGTAAAATATATCCCTGCAACCCAGAGGGCTCAGGAGGGGGGTAGTGCGAGTGCGTTAGAGAAAAAAAAAACTGAAAATGCTGATTTAGCTGGTCTGAGCAGCTGACAAGGGCCTTAAAACCCGTTAAAACTACCAAATTAGCTTAGGCTGGTTTCCAGCAGACAGTTTCAAAACACATAGTTAATTCATGACGTTGACGATGGATGAAACATTTCCTCAATGCTTCCTGCTCCACCGATGCTCATTGAGGCTGTGATAATTAATTTATAGTGAGAATCTTTGCAGCTACATTTGCACACAGCCTCTTGGATCCATGAGGGCAAACACCGCACACCTTCCTGTTCCATTAATCATTCTTATCTCTTTCTCTGTTTTAGCTAATGCTATTGATTTAGTCCACTTTCACTGCATTATGTAAATCAATGAGCCAGATTCTTCACCTCCAAAGATGGGGGGGTGCTAATGGCTGATGAATACTTTTCATCAAGCGGACAAGTTTATCAGGGGTCACTAATGCTAATAGATTATTCAGGATCCCGCTAGAACAAAAGCAAAGCATGAGGTGACAGATTTCAAGGGCAACTGCGTCATTAAGAATTAATCATCACAGAATAAATGCATCTCTTCATTGAGGCGAATGTAGGAAAAAATGAATGGCAAAAAAAGTCACTACATTTACCTTACTTCATACAATGTGTTTGTTGTTAATGGAGACGTTGCGTTTTTCTCATCTTTTTCAGGAACAAGGCAAAATTGGAGTCACATTCAACATCGGGACGTCTGACATCACTGTTCAGGAGAGCAGCACCGCTGTAAATGACGGCAAGTACCATGTAGTGCGCTTCACCCGAAATGGGGGCAATGCTACACTTCAGGTGGACAACTGGGCCATCAATGAGCACTTCCCCTCAGGTAAGACCTCTCACCGACCGCTTCAACCTTTGGCTTATGACATCAAGAAGATGTATGGACAACGCACAGAACTGGACAGCAACTGCTTTCAAGCTATTTCTAAAGTCACTTTGTCTTCTCAGTGACTGTGCAGTGTACTTTCGTTTAGCTACATCCTGTAAGCCGCAGTCACAACAATACCAACAAACAGTACATGTGTAGCCTCTCCTATTTTCTCAATTGAATTTAATTGTCAATTGTGAGATGTTTTTTTTGCTCTACCACGGTAGGAAAATTATGGGGTTTTGTTTTGCCGCACCACTGTGTGGGTCTCTGTGGAACGCATTCGACGCAGTGTGGAAGTAGTTGACAAGTTGACTTTTTTATTTATTTAATATATAATTTTAATTAGTAAGTAATTACTGTGATGGCAAAGCTAATACAGTCTTAAGTGTTACAATATCCTTCAGAAAGCATTCTAATATGCTGATGTAATGCCAAAGAAACATTTCCTATAATTTTGTAATTTTTGTAATACAGTATATATGTGTGTGTGTGTGTGTGTGTGTGTGTGTGTGCATACAGTATATTTATGTATATATAGTTATTTATTTATTTTCAGGATTTTTAGATGAGTTGAAAATATGAGTATTTGAAATAAAACCTTTTATAAAAATGTAAATGTCTTAAAGGTCCCTTTGGATCATTTTCATGCATCCTTGATTAATAAAAGTAACAATTTATTTACAATGACCCCAATGTTCTTAACATTCGTATACAGGGTCGCAAATTTTATTTCTTTTAAAATTAGTTAAGTGTAAAAGGAACATCATGTACCAGTGACGTCCCTTGAAAACAAGTTAGTTCAGTCTACAGCCATCTTATTAGCCATCTTTTTCCTAGGCATGCAAGTACAGCTCTTATCAAATCAAAAAGGAGAGACAGCAATTTCCAAACATTATATTTCAGCATGTCACATCAGCTGTGTATATCTCTTCCATCTTCACTAGCGTTCAAATGATTGGGATCAACAAATGTATTTTTTTTTTAAGCATTTGATATTTTTATTCAGCAAGGATGCATTAAATTGATCAAAAGTGACAGTAAATACATTTATAATGCACAACTGTTTTCAACATTGAAAATAAGAATTTTTTTTTCTTGAGCAGCAAATCTGCATGATATCTGAATGATATTCTGACACTGGCTTTACCATGACAGGAATAAATTAAGTTTTTAAATCTATTAAAATAAAAAAACAGTTTTAACAGATTTAAATGCAGCCAGCCCAAACTTTTGATTGTAGCGTAAATCTGAGTTTATGAATTCATTATTTATAGCCCCGCCCACTGTAAAAATTAATGGGTCTACTGCAGTGCTACTCCAGTATGCATCCACCACATGCATAATCCCTATTAGGTAACACTTTATAATAACTACAAACTATGAATCATTAGTTAAGCATTAGTAAATAGTCAGTTTATCCTTTTTGTAAAGCATTCCAACATTAAGTCATTAGTAAGCAGTTTATAAATACAGCTATAAATGCCTTATTCTTGATTTATAAGCATATCTAAATGTGCAAAGGAGATTTAAATGGTCAGTTATCTTCCTAACACAGAGGGATATAGTACTATTGCTTTATGGGATACAGAAATGCTTTATAACTACCTGACTTAATCATGAATTACAGCAGGAATATGTGTTAATAAAGCATTTATTAACACACTGAACACCCATTATTATGTGTTTAAATAATAATCATTTACTTAGGCTTACTAAATGGTTTAATTAAACACTGACAACTCCTAAATAACTGGTTTGTAAATAACAATAATAAAATGACAAACTGATCATTAATAAAGTATGAAAATACAATTATTAAAGATTATATATATGCTCAATTTATAGATGCACTTGTAAACTGTTTATTAATGCATAATAATGTTTGAACAATGGTTTATAAAGGATGAAATAAATGCTTACTAATGCTTAACTATTCATTCATAGTGTGTAGTTATTATAAAGTGTTACCAAATATCAAATCCCTACTAAATAGCTATAACCATGCTGCATCACAAGTTTGTGATAGAAAAAAAAGCTTGATGCCATAGTATAATGGCACTGAAACTGATTCCGTCCCCTCAGGTGTGTTCTTAACAAAAAGGATTGACATCCTTTTTATTTCACATTTTCTTCCCATGTCTAGAATTACATCTTATTTCGCTTAAAAGCAAGAGCAAAGGGAGGAAATCATGGCATAGCCAGTTCCTCTAATCTCACATTTTACTCCGTTTAGCATGATTGAACAAATTGGGGAAGATAGAGAAGTCTAAAACCATCAGTGAAAAATCATTGAAAGGGAAGCCGCCCCAGTGATTTACTTGGGTAGCATTAGAGTAATGCAGTATCAGATGGATATTTTCTACAATTCAGGTACATGGAGTGCAGTTCATTTTGAGGCGGTATTAGAGAGATTATACAACGCAGACCTCCTCCACTTGTCTCCTCAGCTGGGTCACACACAAGAGACACGCTTTGTTGAGCGGTAAACATTCTCAATAAAATTATAAGAAATCCTAAACAATGCAAACTTTTGTATTATTTTAAGGAACATACAGATGCAAATCCAGTGTAGAGTAATTTATCCGTTTTTGGTGTTTGAGCATCTAAGGGCATCGGTTTGTGTTCCTGACGGCGCTGAATAAACCCATTTTATGAGGCCAACTCTACTAATGCACCCATTTATCAGTCTGCCATTTATATGAATGATATTAGGCATGACAAATATATGCAGCAGTGTGTCGCCGTGCTGTTCATATGGATGCATTATACAGAAGTCAGCGGCTGCCTGTTTTAGGTCTAAACTTTCATTTTTGCCAACATGGGCATTTGCAACAGACTCACATAAGAGCTGAGGAAATATATCATTGAGATTTATAGGTGGCATGGTGGTATAACACTTCTATATAAATGTCAGCTAAATTTACTTTCTCTGCCAAAGTTTCAACATGATAATAAAATATTTATATATTCAGATGGCCACCTGCGAATAGAATATGATTATGCTTGAAGACAGATGTCCCCTCATGGCAGGCTGCTCTTTGCTTTGGCACTGATTTCTTTGTAATGTTTGATTTCTCAATTCGATCTTGTCGGGATGTTGATGAAGAAATATATTTGGTCTCTGACGGAGCGGCAGTCCTTGAGTGATATTGTGAGTTTTTGGTGCGCTGCCATGCTATCCTTTATTTAATTCACAAGCTAAATGAAGCTGGTTCTTGAAGACCCATGGAGAGTGCTGAACCGCGCTCAACATCTGTGCTTTTATTTTCTTAATGCGCCAAAAAAGTAATGTCTAATAGTTTTCGCCACAACGGTTCCAGAGCTGTGCTTTTTGCCAAGTTATTACACCGTACCTTGCTGCGCTAAGCACATACAAATAGCAAGGGCAAGTTAGCTCGATGCGTCTTTCAAGCACACTGCCTATTTATCTCCCACGGGTCCCAAGAGGTCAAGTAGAGATGTCGACAGGGCCACAAGCACGGTCACCTAAAGCTTATGACTGTCATTACAACGTAACCCGAGGCCATGTGCAGAATACTCAGAGAACTTTACTTTGAGAACAAATTGTGCTGCGCTTGTCCATTCACTTTACTAGAAATACCGAGCCAAGTGCCGCCACATGTCCTAATACAATTCGCACAGCCTCCGGTAACAGCTAACAAATATGAGTAAGCATAAGAGGTACTTCTTTTGCTAGTATTACTTGTCGGTTGTAGGCAAGGAGGTGTGCTTTTTTGCCTGGATTTGCTTGAATTTTTCCAGAAAATGCTGAAGGGAAATTCACCGGTGTCTATTATTTAGGCTGTATCTGGAGTTGAAAATCAGCACAATCTTCTCCCGTTCCCTTCACTTTACCATATAATGGACTTATGCAGCGGAAATGTAGTTTTCCAACTCGCTGCGAGAGCCAGATAAGCAACTTATTTTCAGGGAACTGTACCTTGGACTAACAACTGCAAGCTTTAAGACGTTATATATAGAGAACCACAGATGCTAAGTCTCGTGAAGAATTATCTCACATTGTCACTGATATGCTAACCGCATTCAAACTCGAACAGTATCGAATAGTGTTGCGCAAGATCTATTTTAACCCATTACTGCTGGCGTTTAGAATGATTCTGGTTGAAATACAGCTGTTTGATTCCGAGGTAAGTTGAAGATTGTGATTTTTTTTTACCATGTTTCAGTGCTGGCAGCGTGTCACCTCGCTGATGCTGTGCTTACTTGCGAATCTAATAGATTTAATGAGGTTTTGCATTTCGAGGGTATTTTAAAGGGTAGAAGGAGGATTAATTCCTCTGCCGAATCCTATCCTTCACAGAGTGAACTTCTCTAGTAGCTCAGGTGATATCCAAAGAGATTTGTAGTTTAGTCCTTTGATTCCAACTCTGCTAGTCAGCTGCAGGTAAAATGAGGTCTTAAGCCTGACTGGACTGCTGTCGTTTTCATATTTTTATTTTAGCCTGTATATTAGAGGCTACCACAGCACTTATCATCCGATGTAGGGTATTGGTATTGGTTGAAACTGGTATTTAAATGTTAATAATACAGGTCCTTTTCAAAAAATTTGCATAATAAAGTGATAAAGTTCATTATTTTCTGTAATGTACTGATAAACATTAGACTTTCATATATTTTAGATTCATTGCACACAAC